>LOJH01011423.1:8004-26490 GCA_001685095.1 Ellobius talpinus
TGTGTGTGTATGTACAGTGTGTGTGTTTGTATGTCTATGTATGGTGTATATGTTTGTGAGTACTTATGTGTGGTACGTGTGGTATATATGTGGGTATGTATGTGTGGTGTGTGTGTGTGTTTATGTGTGTGTCTTTGTGTGGTGTGTGTTGGTGTGTCTATGTATGGGTTGATTCTCTTCCCTCTATTCCTGTTAATCTCAGACATAGTCCTTCTCATACTCTCCAAGATTTTCTAGATTCTTTATGCCAAGATGTTTTTACAGCGAACATACTTTTTTGATAAAGGAATCCATTTTCTCCATCATGTCTTTATTGTCTGAGATTCTTTCTCCATCTGTACTATTCTGTTGATTATATTTACCTCCGAGGTTCCTGTTTGAGTGCCTTAATTTTCCATTTCCAGATTTCACTCAGTTCAGTTTTGCTTTGTTGAATCTTATTTTCACTTTCAGGTCTTGAGCTACAGTATTGTTTCCTCTACTATTTGGGAGTGATGTGGGAAACACTTCTATATGTATGTTGCTTTTATTGGCTAATAAATAAAGAAGTTTGGCAGAGGAGAGCTAGGTGGGAAACCTAACTAAACTGAATCCTGGGAGAAAGGAGGCAGAGTCAGTGAGATGTCATGTACCCGCCGGAGAAGACAGATATACCCTGGAACCCTACAGGTAAGCCACAAGCCTCATGGTAAAGTTAAAAATAATGGAAATGTGTTAATTTAAGATATAACAGCTAGCTAGCAATACACTAAAGTGATTGCCCAAGCAGTGTTTCAATTAATACAGTTTTATGTAATTATTTTGGGTCTGAGCACCTGGGAATGAATGAGCAGACTTCACCTACATGAGGGGTTCAAAATATTGAATGATTTATAAAATATTCTCTCCTTGCACAGAAGCTGTTTTAATCTTCTCTGTATAGTTACAGTTTTAGTGTATGAACTGACATAGCAAGTGGCCATTTCTGTTTCTTGAATCCATAGTCATGATTCACTTTAACTAATGATTGCTGATCTCAGTACCAATAGGAAGAAAAACAGAAGTAGTGTTTAGACGGAAATAGCAAAGTTTCTAATGAAAGTCTTCTACCTTATGGGTATAATATTGAAGACATACTTAAGTCAGGTGTCATTTTTCAGCCTCATATTATTTTCCTTGAGTCATAAATTTCATAAAGAATTTTAGGTAGCTAGTATAAGATGAGTTTTTATAGGTGTTTCTAAATGAAGGGCTGAGTCATACTCCAGGATGCATTTGTCTATTTAACTCACAACAACCAAAACCAAAAAAGCCTAATAATAAGATAAATATAGGTAAGAAGCAAATGGAAGTTGGTAGTTTTAACTGTGGCTTTCTAACAAGATAAGAAAATACCAGCAGGCTTATGCATGCATAGTTTCTTCTGTGCTGTGTGTGTTTGTGTAGAGCTACTGGGTATACAAAAAAGACAAGGAAAAGGATATTAAAAAGTGGTTGTGAACATGTATTCAGGTAGAATAACATAAATTGTTATATAAGAGAAAGCGCTGTTAGAGACCATGAGAAATTCCCAAAATGCTGGAAACTAAAATTTGATGGAATTGTATATTAGTATCAAGCCAAATTTATTTTATTTTTGGGTACAGAATATGATCTTTTCTATAGATTTACCAGGCTCCTACTGAGTCATTTAAATGAGTGTGATACTTTTTAGCTCTTTATCAGATTAACCTAAATAACACACTATCTTCATTGAGATTCATGCTAACTAGACTTGACCTTTTATACTCGCTGAAGTTCTCAAAATTTTTACATCACTGCTATTCATCTAAAGGGCTGGTTTTCTATCAACTTATACCATCATTTCTGAACATGTGATTGGCACATGCACTTTGGAGACTGTCTGATTCACACAAAGAAAACCTTTACTATACCAAGAATTACAGCAAACATCTTTCAAGCATGTATTTAAATAAATAACTCCAATATTTTTCTGAAATTACAAGAGAATTTCATAAGAGACATGCTTCTGCACTGGATATAGCCCACTGGCTTTAACTTCCACCACAAAAATTATCTGGAAATCTGCCCTTCGGTGTATGATTGGTGATGATGCAAACATATCTTCTCCCAAGGAGGACTCGCAACGATCTCAAAAAGTGCAGAGTCAGGGAATGGAGAAGAGATTTTGAAATTGTGGTTCAATGAGCAGTATAGAGGAGTTTCCCACCTGGAAGGAAATTGAAGAAAGATTGATAAAGAGGTTTGGGATCTGCTATCACTAGTTAAATATTGTATCAAGTTGTCGATGTTTCTGCAATCTGGACAATTTCTGATGAACAACAAATGGATAGTCTGTACTGTGAAAAACATAAGGCCATTTTTAGACCATATGCTAACATTTAAGGAACTAAAAATCTGGATATTTGTTTGTTACCAGAGATTTTTTTATTGACAGAAAATATTACTATTTTTTGAAAAAATTATGTGATAAAGTATATTGCCTGAATAACTGAATAGTGGAACAATTTATATTGAACACCAACTGCAAATATCAGCTTCCCATCAAGATCAGAAATTATTTCACTGTTTAGAGAATTGCTGTAGTGGCATAAAGAATGTAGTCCTAATATAGTGAGTAATTACATTTCCTAGGATCTGATCATTGTATTTTATCTGAAGGCTATTGGTAAATAAGTAGCTGGTCTTTGATGAGAAAAATAAAATATAAGAATAAAAAAGTAGACAAGATACACTGTACATGGACAAGGTTGTAGTAAATAACTCTTGTGCAAAAAGTTCAGTGAGCAAGAGGGAGAGGATAGGGTGGTGAGAAAAAGGAGACCCTAATAACATCAATATTGGTTCTTAGATACTAAATATAATGCCAAAACAACAAAAAATTATCTTGTCATCACATTTCTATATTGTTGTGAATGTATATAATCCCAGTGCTCAAAACCCACAGCAGGGAGAAGGTATATGTTGGAAGATTATTTGGGATATATGATTGTACCCTGATTCAAATAGAGACAAGAAGAGTAATATGCTCAATCACAACTCAGTTTATTTAAATAATATAAAGATAATCAAAGTGCCTAAATTCTTTCTCCCAAAGTCCACAGAGATGGAACAGTAACGAGTATTGCACATTACCTTTGGCATATGCCAGGGCATGGTCCCATCTTCTTTGTAGCTAAAGACAATCTGAAGTTTGTGCAAACAGCACTGAGAGATTGAATCAGGAGCATCTCTGAAAGTTTAAGGCTAGTCTGGACTACATAGTGAGTAAAAAGCAGGCCTGTGTCAGAGTGAGATTCTCTATATTGCTGAAAACTGATATTTAGAATTCAGTGAACAGTGCTCTTTTTAATAAATCAGATTGCCAATAAAGAATGCAGTACATTTTATAATAAAGTGTATGCCCTTCAAGACCACAAATTGTCCTTAAACCACTGGTCCCTCCTAGAACTAAATAAACATTTAATGAATTATACAAATAACTTATAAATCAAAATGATTGAATTTTAATAAGTCATTGTGAAGTGAATTTCAAATTATCTCTCTTGACATGAATCAAAGAAATTCACATATATCCTCATAAATAAATGTTCATTTTAATCAGAATTAATTCAAAAAAGCCAGTTTATTTTAAGAAATGTAGCAGCACTAGACTAGGGAGAAATTTTTAGTTATTCAACCATAAAGCAATGCCTACAGATTCAGTTACAATTAAATGTATCACCTAGCATTCATAACTTCATTTTCTTTGTAGGAAGAGGCAGAGTTACAAGTTGTTCCACTTTATGTATGGAAAATATCCCCTTATTTCATAGACAATTCAAGTTGATAAGGGATAATATTTTATATTTAATCAGGAACTAATTATCTAAGTAGCTATAATATTTTAATAAATATAGATAATTGAGAAATTTTATGGCCCAATAAAAATACTAAAGTTTCAAATTCTGGGCTGACTAAAGTTAATAGTAATAAATATTTAATTCAAAGGGCCTGAAGTTGAGACTCCTTTTAATACTTTGGTGTTTATGCTAAAATCTATTCCACTCAGGCATTGAGAAAAGTTTCCACCTTGGTCTATGATTCCCTCCTCAGCCTGTATTTTTTTTATTCTAGCCTCAATTTCTGTACTGCAGCTGAAGTTCTTTGAGGTCCTAATATGCTTCAACTTAAATCGAAATAAATTATCAAATACTCTTAAAATCTACTTGTGCTAACACTTTTATATGCTTTTATATATTTAATAGGCTAAAACACTGCAAGTTTTATCAAGGTACGAAAGGTGCTTGGCTAGACATAGCACAAAATTATTATGTGACATTTCACATCATCAAAATTTCAAAAGCTATTGGGGTGCACTGAAAGTCAGAACCGATGAGCTCCTGATGAGAAGCACTTTATGTCTGTTTTACTCCTTTATGGGACTCTTCCATGAATGGCTTTCCTCCTCAGTGTTCCCTCAGACAATCTAACATTCCAAATTCCTAAATTAACTGGATTCAAGTTAATATTCTCTTGCCAGGAGCTTAATCACATACCTTAATATAGTCTCAGATTTGTGGAGTGATAGCACACCAAGTTTTAAAGGAAACTTATTCTAAATGTCACATACACATAATATGAATATTGACCTCCTTCCTTTCTTCCTACTTTTTATAGTAGGAAGCACAGTGCCCCTTCACAAAATGCAATGTAGCCATACCATGACTAATTTGCATCTCAATTCCTCACACAGAATTTTCTTCCTTTAATTAATCTAGTTTTCCTTAATACAACAGTTCCAATTTAGTAAAAAGCAAACAAACAAAACAAAGCAAAAATAGACTAAGAATCTCTTACAAGCTGAATATTAACACAATCTTCTCTACTTATAAATGTATGATTGTAAATAAAATTTTCTTTTTTACATACTCAGTGGATCTACTCCTCTGTTCTTTTTCAAGTCTTACCAAGGCTTGAACGCATATGCTATGCATTCCTTTTTTCTCATTCAGTTTTTATCTCACCTGAAATTATTTTGTATTCTCATTTTCTCTTGATATTGTAGTCAGGAGGAGGTGGCACACACCTTTAATCCCAGCACTTGGGACACAGAGACAGGTGGATCTCTATGAGTCTGAGGCCAGCCTAGTCTACAGAGTGAGTATCAGGACATTCAAGGCTACATAGAAAAACCCTGTTTCAAAAAAAAAACAAAACAAAACAAAACAAAACAAAAAAATCCCTACTTGATCCAGGGTTTCAAACTTAATTTATTAAATTCTGTCAGAAACTGCTTCGGCTATAATCAATTCACTTTCTTCATGGGAGTGAGATTAAAAAAGGGTCTTGTTCAACACAGGCTGACAATGTAATGTAGGCCAGGTTATCTTCAAGCTCCTTCAGTTTCCATATCCCAAGTGCTAGGATAATATACATTAACTTTCAATGCCTGGCTTAATTCTTTTGATTTTAAATAGAAGTTCTTACATGATCCCATTTGAACTACAAAGTCCTCCACAATTGCCTCTTCTACTCCCATCCCCATTGTTGATTAGGGTGATTCTATAATTCCAAATATTTGTACTTGGCTATATCTGGTTTCTATATCACATTTGAGAGCAATAACCCTAAGCCACAGCTTTCTAATTATAATCTCCATCTTTAGCATGAAAGTTTTTATACTGTGTCCTCCATGTATTAATAACAAACATTTACTGAGAGTCTTTCTTAACTTCTCACCAATGTGCAAACATTGTCTAACATGAAACTCGAGGATCACTTTTATATAGTTACAGATTTTAGGAATTTCCTGATAATTATTTTTACCTGTGCAAACACAATTCATATCCCTAACAATCAGCATTATTTTCTGACATCTCTTCTCATCTTATCAATTCTTCCTGTCCATTGACCATGCACCAACAGTAGTATCCAGCAGAATGAATATTTAAAAGCCTGCATTAGGATGTGAGCTTTGCCTGTTCAAATGACCCAGAGTCCTGTAACAGGTCAAACATAATTTTTTTGTGTGCTCAGCAAAACCAGAATGTAGCTATCTGGAACCTCATCTATATATTCCTGTGTGCCTTACTATTGGCTTCTTAGTCTCCATTGCATTTTCAAAATGTGTTTGCATAGTTTTACATCAATGTTTCATAAGCTAGATTCACCAGAGAGAAGGGAGACACATTGAGAAAATGTCTACATAAGATCAAGCTGTAGGCAAGACTGTAGGACATTGTCTTAATGTTTGATGGAGTAGGATCTAGGCCATTGTAGGTGATAACATCTATGAGGTGGTAGGTAATACTGGATTCTGAGTAGGCCATGGGGAACAAGACAATAAGAATCCCTCCTCCATGGCTTCTACATCAGCTGGTGCCTCCAGGTTCCTGTCCTGTTTGAGTTCTTATCATGATTTCCTTTGAGAATGAGGAATGATAATGAAGTAGAAACCGAATAAACTCTTTTCTTCCAATTTGCTTTTGGGTCATGGTGTTTTGCTGCAGCAATAGAAACTCTAAGACACCTAAGCATGTAATTCCTTTACTTGCTCTTATGCTTGAAATATCTTTTCTCTTCAGTGCTATGGATAGAATGATTGTGTCCTTCAAAATGTAGTCACCAATGTGATTCTATTCAGAGAAGGGACTTTAAGAAATAAAAAATGTATGAAGGATCCTTTTGTGAATACTTTCAATGCTTTTACAAAAGCTCCACATAACACTGGGTCTTCTTGGTCTCTCATCTCCCTTTGTAAGAGGCCACAATACTCAAAAGACAACGTTGATAGAGAGAAGTAACCCTCTCAGATGTCAAGGCTATCTGTGTCTTGATCTCATCTCAGACTCCACAACTAATAGAAGAAAACTTGTTCTTTATAAACTATTTCATTTCGGGTATCCTTTTAAGGTACGGTAAATGCAGTAAAAGATAGCATTGCATCTAAGAATTGTTTTCTTTGCTTCTTTAGTTCTTTTTACTCTTGGTTGCTGGTTCATACACTATTTTTATTTATAACTAATGTATAATTTGTGATCAGTGAGAGTATCTTAAGTTTGCAGTTTAGCATTATAAACAAATATATATCATCAGACATCATATACCCATGAAAGACTAATTACATATTGACATGTTACTGAACATGTATATCCTTAGAAAGCATGATTCTTAAACTCAAATAGAATAATAATTATTATTAATTCATAAAAAGGATGTGATGAAACAAATAAATTAGCTGAATTAAAACTTTCATTGATGCTTGCTGGTCATCAAACCTGGTTTCAAGGAAGTTAGAATGATCAGTGGCCATTATCTCTTCTTTTATCTGTCAACTAGAAACTATCTTTGTCCTGTATTTAAATTCTATGAATAAGAATAAAGATAGGCTAATTATTTATTGATGCATTTTAATTCTATAAGAAGTCAAAGAAAGCATTTTTCTTTTAACCACCAAGGCTGTATTAGACATTTTTTGTGATAAAACATGATGAGTAATACCAGCTATAGAGTTTATTTGGGCTTACAATTGTAGAGGGTTAGAGTGCATGACAGTAGAACAGAGAAAGCAAGAGCAGGTATGGTGGCTGGAGCAGCAGCTGAAAGCTCAGTTATTTTTTAAATTTTGAATCCTAGCAGTTTCCCCTTCCTCATCTACTCCCGGACCCCCTCCCCTTCCCCCTTACCATCTTCCAATCCACCCCTAATATGTTTCTATTATGGAAAGGGCAGGTCTCCTATGGATCAAAAAAAAACAGGGCATATCAAGTGGAAGTAAGATTAAGCACCTCCTCATACATTAAGGCTGCTCACAGTGACCCAGTATGAGGAGTAATTTGGGGAATACTAGCTAGATTAACATGTGTTACATTCATTTATGCTCTAGAACATTTGTTTAATGATGCAAAGATGTGTTGCATTCTTTTATGCTGCGTTTGTTTAACTCTGTAAAGTCGTGTTACTTGGCTTACCTAAAATACCTAAATAAAGAGCGGAGAGGCCAATAGCTAGGCAGGAGAGAGAAATAAATGGGGCTGGTGGGCAGAGAGAATAAATAGCAGGAAAAATCTAGGGAAGAGAGTGGGGAACAAGAAAAGGAGGAGAAGAGCAGGCCAGGGGACAGCTGCCCAAACACACCATCAGCTATGAAGAGAGAAGGAAGGAAATACATAGAATAAAGGAAGGGGAAGATCCCAGAGACAAAACGTAGTATAAGAGAAACGGGATAATTTAAATTAGAAAAGCTGGCTAGTAACAAATCAAGCTAAGACAGACTTTCATAAGTAAGAATCAGTCTCTTTGTATTTATTTGGGAGCTGGGTGAAAGACCCCCAAGGTGTGAAAAAATAAACAACAGAGTAAGGCACCAAAAGCTAGTAAAAGAGTCAGAGATAGCTCTTGCTCCCACTGTTAGATATCCCACAAGAGGAAAACGCTACACAACTGTAACATATATGCAGAGTGCTTAAGTAGATCAGTCCCACACAATCTTACTGATTGTCAATTCAGTCTCTGAGAGCTCCTATAAGTCCAGGTAAGCTGATTCTGAGGCTTTTCTTGTGGTAGCCTTGAGCCCTCTGGCTCCTCCAATCTTTTTCCCCACTCTTCTACAGGAATCCCTGAGCTGCACCTAATATTTGACTGTGGATCTTCATCTGTTTGTCTAAGATGCTGGAGGAAGACCCTTTGATGACAACTGGGCTAGGCACCAATCTATAAGTATAGCAGGATAGTGTTAGGCATCAGTATGCAGACATTTTTCTTATGTTTGGTAGTATGCTAGGTCTCTGGGCTACCCAACCTCTGGATCCTTATGCTCTATGCTGTGTCAGAGGTACATATTAACCCACAAGTACTAGGCAAAGAAAGAGACCTAGAAAATTGCAATCTTAAAATTCTGAAAGCCTGCACCCAGTTACATACTTTTTTCTAAGCCTACCCATACAGTGACACCAACTGGAACCCACATATTCAGAAACCCAAGACTGTTGGAAGAGTGGGGGTATTTATAATTAATACCATAACAAAAGCTTTTATTTTTTCTTTAAAAATTAACAGTCCAACTGAAGATACAATTTTGTGACATCTGCATATATCATTTTAAAGGGCTGCTTCAAAGGGATAAGTTACCAACAAGTAAGATAATTTCCTCTTTACATATGTTACAAAATTATAAATTAGAACTGACACCATTCTTCATGTTAACTAAATAAATTCATGGTAACTTTGTACAATGTAAAGAACAATTGGTTATATGCAAATCTTCTAAAACAAGCTATATACTCAAAATGTTTACAATAAATATTCCATATGTCAAATGTTTACCATAAGAATAGATATATACTTGAAGGAATGAATTACTAATGAAGTCTCAAGTTGCAAAATGTAAAATGGGCTTAATATTATTTTATTGTTATTTCTATAACAGTAAAAATTTGTAGATATGATAAACTTTATCATTTCATTTAATATTTAATCGCTGTATTTAATGCTTGTTTCAAATCATATATAAGCCAGAAAGTAAAGCCAGTCCAAATAAAATCATGTTCACTGAAACATCAAGAAAACAAACATGCATAGTTTATTAATTTAATACTCCTTATATATTAGTGAAATGAATAAGCAACCAAGAGTTAAAATACATCTTTAAAAAGTTATTGAGGCTAAAAATACTGAAAAGTTTCAGTTCATGGTTTTTCTCAATGCATATTTCTCGGTAGTACATGTAACCAGAGGCTGTGCTTACATTTCCTGCTTACCCAGACTCGAATAATCACACAGAAACTATATTAATTACAAGATTGTTTGACATACTCATAGCTATCTCTTATATCTTAAATAAACCCATTTCTATTAGTCTGTGTATTGCCACGAGGCTGTGGCTCACAGGTAAGGTTGTAGCATCCTTCACCTTCGGCAGCTACATGGCGTTTCTCTGACTCAGCCTTCTTTATGCCTGCCTTCAGTTTAGCTTTCCCTACCTAGTTCTATTCTGCCCTGCCATAGGCCAAAGTAGCTTCTTTATTAGCATACAGAGGGGAATCCCACATCAAGTATATATTTTAAATATCAAATGCTCACTGATTTTAACTAAAATAATTCAAGAAAATGATCATTATAACTTTTTACTTAGAAAAATATTCTAGTCATCAGAGATTCTGATTAGTTTTCTTTTAATAGGATAAATTATATTTAAGTGTAATGATAACTTCAAGTTTCTATTTTTACATTAAAACTGAGTTTAACTTGGTAATCATAAGGTTTTACAATGTAGAGTGTTAAAAATCTATAAGGTTTTTGGTTTTAACACATCATGGAAAATCACCTGTTTCTAGTATGTAAAACTCTCTTCTATCTTCTGTGTTAACGTCTCCTTGCATTTAAAAAAATCATATACAAACCTCTGTGGTCAAGGAAAATCAAACCATGAAGAATTATTAATGAAGGGACAGAGGATCAATATGTTTTTTTTGTTTAAATTTAAATTTAAGAATTTAAATTGATTTGGGGGTTTTATTTTCTTTTCTTTCTCCACTAACATGTTTGTTGACCCATTTCTAGATGATTTATGTTGAAATTTTTATGCTCATGATAAGGCATTCACATGTGGATGGGTCATACTTTCATTGAATATTTAGTAGGTTGAAGAGTAAAGATCTAAATACAAAATCCTCCCAAATCTCCAATCATGTTACCAGTTGTAGCAAAGATTATTGTGTATGTGATTGATTTAAGAATCTTGATTAATTGAGATCATCCTTGATTGTCTTCTCAGGGCAAGTGCACTTACAATGGATCCTACCACAAAGAGGTCAGAAGGGCTAAATAAAGCAAAATGTGTTGATGGAGGCTGAAGAAAGACAGACAGAGAAAGAGGTTTTCTTTTAAGTTGAAAGAGGTAGATTTGAAGGTGGAGAAAGAATCTTGGAGACTACAAATAGGGGTATAAGGCATTTATGAAATTCCATCGAGCCTGGAATCTATAAACAATCTCAATAAAAGAATAAAAAAGTATGATGGGTCTTATTGTTTGGTGACAGGGGAGGTGTTTGTCTACCTGGTTAAGAGAGTATCTGTAACCCAGAATATTCTGAAATTCACTGCTGTAACATATACTATCCTTGCACACTCTTCAGGCCTGCTACAGCCTCCTGAGTCCTAGGATGACTAGACATGAGCTACCTCACTAGTATGATGGATTTTAATAAAATTGGAATTATGCAATTAAGAAAGACATCATTAATTTTACTTTCTAGGAAAATGTTGCTTAAGAAATCTGTTCTAGCTGTGATAGAAGATGGAGCCCAATAGAATTATTATCTCATTCATAAAACATATTTTCTTGCAAAATTACATTTTAGGGTAATTCTGTGAAGTCAGAGGAGGGATTTGCTATGCAATCATTGATCTCATAAGAAGCCTTTCCAAAGAAGGACTGTAGCTTAACCAGATTTTAGAGAAAATGATTTGGAGGATATAAATGAGATTGTACGACATAATATATAACAAGAGAAGAATTCACAATTTTCACAAATACTTGGCAGAAGCACACTAAGCAGTTTAAAATTCTTGCATATTTCTTTAAATGAGTCAATTTCTGTGAACCTGAGTTTTCACCATTTAGAACGTGATCATTTGCTCTCAAGGCAGCTCTGTTCTTCAGGAAATATTTGCGATCAGTAAATTAGAGCCTATTTTGGCTCCAGCTCTTGTGCCTTAGGGTGAAAGACTGTGGGTGACCATCCAGCTGCATCCCGCACATCTGGAGCCCAGATCTCCATGGAGGATAAACAGCGGGACAGGGCCAGCAGAAATCTCGCCAGATGTGCTGTCATTATTGTCTTTGCAGAAGTTGATTCTGTGCACTTCATCACTCCTCACACTTTCTAAACATCTGATAAAAACTGTGGGCTTCTTTTAGGATTCCTGGTAGCATGAGAATCCTCTGTGGATTAATCTCTGCTAAAGAAAAGGGAGAGAAGGACTTTTTCTCTCAGTGTCTAGGTTTCAAAACGAAACTCAGCAAACAAATAGCAGATTGTTAGAGAGCATTTACCTCCTGAAATGATCCATGACAACTGTTCAGAAGGCTGGTTGTTTGCTGTCCTTGCTTGCTTGTTTTAAATCAATCACTGTAAATGTTCATGAAAACAGGGAGGTAATTTTTAGGATGAAGCACAGAAAAGATCGTCTAATTTAGTTTCATTTCAGACTATTCAACATCACTAGACAAATCATACGAAGATATATTGAAGTACCCAAACCTTTAGAATTTGGAAACTAGTAATATTAAAATATATGAAGAAGTGTATAACACCAGAGTATGTATAAAGCAATGTTAGGATAATATGAATTTACAGACTCGCTTTTTCCCTGATGTGCTCTAAGGGAACTACTTCTCAGCTTTTTTCTAGAAAATCTCAAGGACAAGATTTCTAAGAAAATTTGTGAAATACTTTTACTTTCCTAAAACACCAAGGGCAACCGTTATCTGACTGCTTTTCCATTTCATCCTCCTCAGTCTTAATACTAAAGATTCCAGAAGTTCTTTTAAAATTATGAGGTGAAAAGATCCTAAAATACATAAATGGAGTACTAAATCTCCACTTACTCTAAGCCCACAAAACAAGGACCTGTTTACAGCCTTTCTCTTCTGTGTCTGCTCCTGTTTAACGTACATTTATTCTGGTGTGAGTGCGAGTGTGCACTGATGAGTGTGCACTGATGAGTTGCAGTGTTTTCCCTTCAGAAGCCAGCAATCTCAGTTGTGTTTTGTTTAACTTGTTTTATTTCATTTTTGAGACACGGTTTCTCACTGGGACTTGAGGCTTGCCTTTCACGTTAGGCTAGATGGCTAATGAGTTCCAGGGATTCACTTGCCTCTGTACCACCCAAATATTAGGGTAATTGTCTCATAACACAGCACCTAGATTTTAGCATTGGTACAGGGATGATATGTACTCATGTCTTCATGCTTGCACAGCAAACACATTTCTTACAGAGCTAGCTCCAAACTCCTACTTGAAACTTTTCAATCTGATGAACACAGATATATTAGAAGTAAAAATGTCTAAAATAATTTAATTTCTGAATATTTGTGAAGTTTAAGGAAGTATAGAAAATAAATGAAACATTTTGAACATATTTATACATTAATAATGTCAGATCATGGCAAGCATTTAGAAAAAATATTAAGCAAGAACTAAAATTGCTCTTTAGGTTATATTTTCTGAGCAAATGATATTACAATCCCATAGATAAATAGGTAATTTGAATTGCATATTTTTAGTATTAGTTTATCTAATTTTAATCTAAATATGAGAGAATCATGTAATAAAATAAAATGGATTCAAGGATAACACTGGAAATGCAGGTGATAAAGGAAGAACAATGAAATAAAATCTATTGTCTTTATAGATTATAGCTCAAACAACTACAGAGGTATTTAAAGAATGATTATGTACTGATTTGTTTAAAAGTTAGGATTCCATCATTAAGATATGTTGAAGCAGATATAGTCATAACTATGAGTAAAAACATAAACCTTCATGAAATATTTCTTGCTGAATGATATGAGTTCAAAGATAGACACATATTGAATGATTTTCTTTATGTATATTCATATCTTTTTGTATACCAATAATCTGCCCTCTGAATTATGTCTTATGCATAATGAGGTGAGTTTTAGTGGGAAATTTTTAAGAATATATGTTTTCAGAGTCTACAGTTTTCTTTTCCCGAAGAGGTCTAACCACATGAGGGAGTTTGCTCCTGCACTCCAGAGAACTGGCATCACCCTCCACCACAGGCAAGGGCGAACAACCAAGATGGTATGGGCGTAGGGGAGTTGGCTCTAGACTCTCCTTTGAGGTGGATGGCACCAGTGGCTGGACTGAGCAGCTCAGCTACTACCCAGACCCAAACAGGTCTTCGGAGAGGCCAACCCTGTCAAATACCCCATCCAAGTCCTGCTGGAGCTTGTGAAGGGATTGTCCTTGTAGAACAATGCATGCAAAATCTGTATGACTCAGGGTGGTCCCTGAATATCCCAGAAGAGTTTTGGTGAGGATCCAGAGATGATGGTGTCCCAGAAACCAGAGTCCTTGGCCCAGGCCATTGACTCATTGCAATGAACATTTGCTACGGAAGCTGATTGCCAAAAGTGGTATACTATGTAACACAGTGCTCCCAATGCCACTAAGATGAATGAAGAGGCGTTGGAGAGGCAGAAAAAAAAGTAGTGAAGAAAAAAATTTTTTATTCATGTTTGAGTTTCTTTGTTACCTTGATTGTATTGTTTTGATTTGATTTGTTTAATTTTCTTTTGTGGGGGCCATTGGAGGAGTGAGGGAAAGATATGAGAGAATGCAGAGGTGAGCAGAATTAGGGTGCATTATGCAAAAATCAACAAAAAAACCTATGCTTTTAAAAACAAAAACAAGAAGACCTATGAGCCTCTGAGGGTCATTCTCATTCAAACCACAACACTCTTCAGTTTCATCTTTTTTTATGTTGTTCTCTTTCTCTCAAAAATGTTGATTATTCAATTTTCAACTTAATTGCTAAATATTTTTCTAGAAAACTAAAAAGTAAAATAAATTTTAAAATAAACTACTATATTCTATACTTTCATACATAAGTATATTTTATACTTATGTATGAAAAATATACATACATAAAAAAGAAGATTACATTAGCTATTACAGTAAACTAACAAGACATAAATATACTTACAACCAGCACATGTCAAGACATCGAATTTTTTTTTAAAAAAATGAGAAAAGAAGAAAGAACATGTTGAAACTTCTGTCTGAGCCTCTTTGAATCATGTTTACTGAATTTTGATTTTGCATATTAATGTCTATTTAGAGACCCACTTGTAAGAAATTATTCTTACACTAAGTTCTGGTATAATAACAATAAGGTTAGCAAGTCATTCTTTCAAGGCATGGTGTTCAGTGTATATTTGTGTTTTCAAAGTGAAAAGATTGAGATACATAGAAAATATGTGCTGAGAAGGAGTTCAGATAAACTGCAGTTTCAAAGGTCATGCTTTCAAACTGCATACATAACATAGAACATTTACTTCTAAGTAACTGTGGGTTGGCATAGTTCTGACAAAATGTATCATGAGAGTCACTCAAGAGTTTGGAAAATTTTCTTATAGATGGTAAGAGGGAAGTGTCTTTCAACATTCAGGGAATTTACAAGTTGTTCATTGCTATTTCTCAATGCTACTAAAATTAAACACATAGAATAAGAGAGATGAACATGAAAGTTGTCAAAGTGTAGCAACCAAATTTCAACTTTGCTTCCTACATACTAACCTTAATTGATTAAGCTGGAGATGTTCTTGATTGGGGTAGGAAGTGCTAATGTAGATTATTGCCACTTAGATTGGTTGAAACTTCTTGCCCATGTCACTTGCTATTGAATATAAGAGGCCAGGTTAAAGAATTTTTCAATGGCAGAAGATGTAGCACATACTGACTTAAAGTGGGAAAGGTGAAACATGGAAGAGGAATAATTAAATGGGATGGGAAAAAGGAGGACAGGATAGAAGATGGACTATGTGGTGACATAAGTAACTCTAAAGGCCATTTGTCAAAGCTTGCAGAGATTTCCTAAACGTACATCTATAAAAAGAGTTCAAAATGGAGTCAACCTATAATGCGACACAGTATCCCAACTAGTCGGAATATACTATCCAATAAGCCAAATCAAAGACATGGATTCTCTCTTTGGAATTGTTGACTAGGATCCCATAGGCCCAAATACTTTTAAGTCTATTTGCAAGGCTAACATTGACCTCTATAACTTGATGGCAAGTCCCTGTTGCAGAAGATTTTGTGTACTTGATTCAGAAAACATGGAGAAATTGGGAAGCATCTCCTTCTTTACCGGATGACATTGATAACACTGGAAGTTGCCATGCATACTACCAAAGTAGAAAAGGAATCACCAGTTCTCCCAAGCTGTAAGAACTGTGAGCTACTATAAAGACCCACCTAGCAAGAAATGTTTATTCCTTCAATAATAACATGGCTTTAATGGAATAACCAAGCAATCGCTCTTCAGATGTAAAGAATGCTCTACTAGAAAGAGCCCATATCTAAAAACCCTTGATGGTAAGTCTCACACCCAGAATTAGTCTTTCAACACAAATTGGCCACAATGCTATAGACAGAAAGGGAAAGAGAGAAGAGATAAAGAATAAATGATGTTGGTTAGGTAGGAAGATTCAGAGAACATAAGAGAATGTGCACAGAAAATATATTACATGCCATAATAAATGCATTATTAAAATAACAGAGACTAATTTAATAATGTGATGACTTATTTCTATTTCTTTGTGTCTGGTGTTGTTACAATTGTTCTATAACCATGCCACTAACTATGGATGGATGGACGTTCATGCTTGTATTTTCTTGTCACCTGTGAGCTTAATGTACATATAAATTAGCATACATGATGCCATATTATTTCAGCCAACAATTTGCAAATACAATTTTTTTTCCTGGATCCAAATACACCACTTAATCTGAATACAGAAAATATTCACTAATAAATGATGTTAATTTATCTAAAAACAAACACAGATAATACATTCACTTCTGCTTCCACTTCTACTTCTGCCCTCACTTAGCTCCCATACAAGCTTCACTGAGTCTTCAATGAGCTTCTGAAATCTGTTTTCTACGTGGCCTATCGGTCTGCACTAATTTTAATATTAATTCCCAAAACCTTTGGTACTGTTTTAGACATCAGCTCCGTAGCATTAGCGATTAAATTTTTTTTTCACTCACTAATGTAGGCTTAATATCCAGAATGCCCCAGGAATGTAACAAGGCATATTATATTTATTAAATGCATATATGAATAAGTCAATGGAATGCCCTTTCTTACTTTATGAATTAATACTCACCATTTGGAAAGTGGTGAACTTTTTTGTTAAAACTTTGAACTGATAAATAATAAATTCTTTTGAAAAAGTAGATAATTGAATTGTAAAAACATAGAGAGGAGACAACATGTGATACATGAAGATATGCTTGTGGTACTGTAGCTTTTAAATAATCATTCAATATAGGAGGTACAGGGATAATTGGCAAAATGCTTTCATATATTTTCCTAGTCTGATACATTTTTTTTCTGTGAAAACTATGAAAAGTAACTAAAATTTACTGATTGCAGTTATTTACTATGGTCCTATTGTGTGCAGGTTCACTCTTTTGTCCCATAACAAATATGAGTCTGACACTGACATCAAAATCATTAGCAGTATTTTTTTTGTAAGTACTGGTTAAATGCTCTGTGACTTTTAGAACCTTTGTGGTATTTCTTTAGAGTACCTTCTGAAGTCAAAGGTCTCCTAAAGCAGAGATGAAAGCTGTAGATAGACACAGTAGGGAACAATTGCACATAGTGAAGTGAATTATTCTGAAAGAACCATCTTTTGAAGATGGATAGATTTTTTTGAGTCAGGCTGGGGTACAGTGAAAAAGTCAAGTGACTATGAACAAAAAGCCAATTTCCCAGTAATTTCAGTATTTTACATTCTCAGTAGGAAAATCAGTTATGAGTTTGTTATAAAGGTTAACTCCACTGTATTTCCATCCTACTCCTAATGAAAACCTACAGGTTAGAGAGACTTAATATTTATAAGAACAAGCACTGTTCCTTTGCCGGCCTCTCACCAGCCTTTTGTAGTATTTGTAATTTTCAACATGCCCTGATGACCAAGAATTTCAAAAATCTGGTATAGAATAGCCTGGTGAGTTCAGAAGTAAGTATTTTCTTTATCTGAAATACAAAAGTTGCCTATATAAGAACTTAAATATACACAAATATAGTAAAATCAAATTATCATAAGATATAGTGTTCCTAATGCAAGGAAAACCTAGTAACCCACAGGAGGCTCTAGAAAGCTTCAAATGCTTCATAGAAACACAAGGACCTAATTTTAAAATTATCTGATAACATGAGCTTCTGTGTTTTTCCACGAGGCATTCAATATGAACGTGAAGAACTTTCATTATTATAGGGCAAGTAACTCAAACAAGAGCAATTTTTATGTGAACTAAGAAATACTTATGAGGAGTAAAATGACACTGGTGATAACAATACATAATTTCAGCACAACTATAAAATGGAAATGTTTATTATGCTTATTTTAAAAGTGTCAGAATGATTTGACTTTATCACACAAAGTAAATAGAAATTTCAAGACATTCTAATATATTTTAATTAGTTCCATCATGATTCCACCTCTGTGCTCCATAATTAACATGTTAAATACCATCAGTAATTCATCACATAAACTGACTTCTGGTATCAATGTAGTTCAACGTTATGTAGTCATCAAAATATACATTTATTATTTCTGCACTGAAATACTATAATAAATATCATTTTAAAGAAATTTGGTGTAATTTAGTTTAAAAGATTTGAGTAGCTTTTGTCTGCGAGGTCCCTGGCCAGCAAGGGGCCCTGATCCTGTACCAG
>LOJH01011424.1:0-20054 GCA_001685095.1 Ellobius talpinus
TTAGCCCCTAGCCCCAGCTCCTACTCCAGCTCCTAGTCCCCAGACCCAGCTCCTAGCCCCCAGCCCATGTTGGGGTGGACCTTGGTGCTGCAGCTGTCTTTGAGTCATTTCTGCTCCTGCAAGTAACCCCTCACCCACATTCCTGTATATAAAACTCACTGGTTCTCCAAGTTGGACTTTGTAGGTATCTGCACTTGGGTCTGTTGTTTGCTTCCTATCTGGGGTGAGTAGATGTGTGTGTTTTATCACCTCAGGAAGAGTTCTGTCATACAACATTCAGTGATACTGTCCCCAAGCTAGCATGTGATGCAGAGAGAAAGAAGCCGTGGGATTGCTACTTTCATAGGAACTACTCACGGGTTTAGTAATGTTTTCTTCACCATGCTTCTTTACTGGATCACAAGTACTTTTTAGAATGAACAATCCTATCTTATTTAAATTGTAGCGCTTCTTTTGGAGGGGGAGGTTTGAGACAGCATCTCTGTCGCTTTTGCTCGCCTGAAACTCACTGTGTAGACTACACTGGTTTCATATGTGTGGCAGCCCTGCTTCTCCTTTCCAAGTGAGGGGATTACAAGTGTGCACCACTGCTCCCAGGCTTCTATGTCTGGCCATCTATTTGCAATGCTTCTTTTCTGGCACACGTTACATGCTCAATAAATAAAGACTAAAGTGGAGACTGAAAAAAGTAATCTTAAAGATAGGATGTGACTTAGGCAAGCAGAGAAACACATAATGCTCAACCGCCCTCAGAAAACAGACTTGAATTAATTTAATCTACCTTGAGAAGTTGATGGCATCTGGGCACAATGCTCCAACTCAGGTGGGAATATTTGCTCCACAAATGAAGTCAGGAGACCATGCTTAATATGATTTATGCATTTAACAGAATTAATGCAAAGTAGGCACTGTGTGACAGCATTATGGAACTCTTTAGGTTTCCAGGTAAATACAATGAGTGTGTGTACGGTCCTCATGCTCAGGGGAGAGGATGACAGCAGGCAGTTCTGAACACATGGGAGTGTGTCCACCTCTATCCACAGACATCAGCTGCAAGTCCTATATTCCTGCACCCAAATATCAATCGAATTGCATATCGAATGTCAAAAACTCACCAGTGGGTTTTTGACATAAGGGTAAATTCCAGATTTAGCCATTCAGAGGGGTAGACAGCCTGTCATTGTGTTTCCGAGTCAGAAAGTGTCTTAGGATCTGTGTTCAAGGACATACCTGTTCAGATGTATTCTTCGAGAGAAAGGATAGAGACTACAAATGGCATGAAGCATCATGGAGCAAACATCAGGCAGACAAGGCAGAGAAAAAAGGGAGAGAATCCAACACTTGAAACTGTTATCTGTAAGCAAAGAAGTGAGACGCCAGCTTGGCAGTAAACAACTGAAGTGCCCATGTGCCATTTAGATCATTTCTCACACATCTGGAGAAGGCTTTTTAATCTACCTACTTGAAGGTCTATTCCTTGTGTACCAGAATAGCATGGATAATGAGTAGCAAGTCGTCTCTATGGACTATCTAGCACTACTTTGCTCTGGTTTGGTGGGCTCAATTGGAGAATTTTGAAGCAATTTATAATTATCATCCTAGTGCCACTAACACCTTCAGATGTTGCCCAAAGAACATGCAGGGATCTCTACTCAGTAATATAATGAAATTAAGAAAAGCAAAAATTTAGGATGGATATTGCAAAGAACTTTTTATAGCGTGATCCAT
This sequence comes from Ellobius talpinus, assembly GCA_001685095.1. Taxonomy (NCBI): domain Eukaryota; kingdom Metazoa; phylum Chordata; class Mammalia; order Rodentia; family Cricetidae; genus Ellobius; species Ellobius talpinus. The sequence continues at coordinate 1,729 of LOJH01011424.1, forward strand.
TAGGATGAGGGATAATTTCCCAGGGGGAGTTGATTTATATGTTAGAAAATGTATCATGCTCATTCATAACGTATTTGTGGCAGATGCAATAACATGTCCACCTATAAATCAGATTTACTTCTGCTTGATGCCCTGGCGTCCATCTTACTGAAGACTTTGCTTATGGGCACTGACCTGAGAGAAATTAAAATCCAAAGGGCCCAATTACTAAAAATCTTCAATCATTGTAATTGGACTTCAGTATGGAAAATATCACCATTTTAATCCAAGTTACTAGGAAGGAAATAGAGTAAGCTACATCACCTGGCTATCAATTGGCTCAATATAGAGCAAAGATGCATCTCTCAGAACATCTTCCCCGGGGACCATGGGAAGCTTACTCTTACTTTGCAGGCAGCAAAACTGCATAAATTGTACCAGCAGCCCACAAGTGAATTACTGGCCAGATGAAGACCAATGACTTAAACTTATAATGTTCATAGGGGAAACATCATTTTCAATTTGAGAGCCTTCCACTGGGAGCAACCCATCCAAACAAAGAGTGAGTTGAGTCTTCTTTCCTTGGGAACAGGGATGAAACACACCATAACTCAGAGAGCACTGAAACTCCAGTGAGGAGGAGCAAGAGAAGACAGTGATGGAAAGAATATAAGCTCCCTCATTCCATTCTTGGGAACAGATGGGCAAAGAAATCAGTTTTTAGAAACTCAACATTCCAGTTAGCATGCCATGCTTTCATTGGTACACAGCTCAGCTAATGACTGGTAACCCCTGGCCTACCCATCGCATTCCTACATGGCAAGAGTTCAAATACCTGTCCAATCTACATCTTAAAGAACTCCCACTCGTTGACCAGGTAATTTATGGAAATCAAACTGAAAAAAATCCACACAAAGAGAGTGAGCTACCGAAGGGCTTGATACCCATTCCTGGTTTTATTAGACTGTTGCTATGTCTGTATTGGACTCTTGCTAACTATTTCTCCATCCCAGCCTATGGGTGATACAATACAGCACTGGTGGCAAGTTTATAACCAGAGAGGACAAAGCACTAGGAACTGTGCTTTAGTGAAGACCCCACTCATACCTCAACATGACCCAACACTTGCAAATACTTCTAAATATTTCTAGGAGTCATTGAAACCATACACTATTAAAAATAGGAGAGCTTGGGTACTGCCTAAAGATTCACATCAGAATAGCAAGGACTTTAGAGCCATAAAGGAAATGGCCAAGGCCCTGAAAAAAACTTCTTTCTTGATGCTGTCCTCAGTTACCCAGTTCCACTTAACTCATGTGATTTAAAGAGACTCATTGTGATAGGAACCCTCTGTTAGCCAATGGCCTTTGAGATGCTGGACCAGGTTGGGCGTGGCCTTGGGTACCAAAAAGATGCAGGTCTACCTGTGCGGGCTCTCTCTTGCTCCCCACTCTCACACCTGGATGCTGGATTCCGTTCCTGTTCCCCGTTATGATCTGTGAGTCCCCCTTAAATAAATAAATAAAAAAACCCTTATTATACCCTATTAGGAGCTAGTGTGGGATTACTTCATCTTGCATGTTCCCCATCCTCTGGCGTGTTCCCCTTCATCGCTGCCTTAATATTCTGAGATTTTAGAGGCAAACATCTCTTGTTATGCTACACATAAATATCCCAATAATGGTTCTATCACTATGTGTAGTTTGTGTAGAATAACCCATACATCACAATAAGCAATACTAGTCACACAGCTTTGTATATCCAAGAACAAAGTTACAAACATCTAACATAGTTCTGAAATATGCCAAGACATCTTCTTTGGGCCAGTATAGGATACCCAGATATGGAGTTGAGGACTGACTTTGATCTATTTTGCTTTCTGCTAGCTGGAGCCAACTTTGAGGACAGTTATATAAGGATGGAATATGCTGTAAAGTAAAAGTTGACTTATTTATTTATAGGTGGATAGTACATTGTGTTGCCATGGTAACATCAGAAGGGAGAGGAGCATATTTAATTATGGGACAATGCATCTATATGGTAGACATGGAGCCAAAAGCTATGCATGGAGGAATTCTTCACTACCTGGGTATGCCAGCTGTAGACTGGAGAGCTCATGAGTCACAATTGTAAGCCCTGAAAAACATTGTCTATCCAAAGTATGACTTTAGACAGAATAGAGCTATAAATTGTGTCAACTGGGTTATTTTTCAAAGCTTAACTAGCCCATATTGGAAATGTAACTTAGAAAAGCAGAGGTAACAGCTGTGGGTGGGAATGCTCAGGACGCCTCTTCTTGTTCCATTCCTTGTTCTCCCTTTCTTTTTACTCCGAGTGCTCCACTCAGTTCTGTCTCTGGTGTTCTTCCTCTGAGTGGTCCCCCAGCTTGCCAAGCATTTCTCTCTTGCTTCTTCCATACTGGGGATCTACTTTCTCCAGGAATGCTCTGCTCATGTCATTTGCTTCCAGGAACATTCCCTGACCAAAGCAGCGCTCCTTGCCTAGTTTTGTGCGCTAGCCTCAAAACTAGCTTAGTCTAGCTTCAAGTTTCTTCATGGCCCAGTATTTCCTCTGGAGTTGCTTACTGCCTTCCTCTGCTCGCAGAGACGAACTCTACAGGGCTGGGGCTTTGTTTGCTCTCTCCATCATTCCAGAGGACGCCAGAAGACACGCAAGAAGCTAACATTTAAGTAAACAGTCCCATTTAGTTCTTCTAAACATGGTGGCTTCACTTACTCCACTTCTCCATTCTTTTGCCACCCCATCTTTCTTTCTTCTCCTTCCAGAGAAAGACAATAAATATAGTGATCCAATAGAAGCCTTCATAGACTTCACCAAGTAAGGCTGGCTCTGTTTCGTTTCCCGTCTCTTAGAATATTCTACACTGAAATCCTTATCTCTGCTGTCAGTTTAGCATTTATTTCTGTATATTTGAGAATAATTCTGGTCACGAAAGGTGAATTAAACCTTACATTTTCTGTCTGAGTTTTGAACTGATCAAAGAAATAATTTTCTTTTTTACTTTATGTTTTCCAATTAGCCTGGAAAAAAAGGTATTTTTTTAACATGCTTAATTCTCATTTATGACAGGAAGTGGCTAGGTGAGCCAGAGTTATGGCATATACCTGTAATCACAACACTTGAGAGGTAGAGACAAGAGGATCATGAGCTCAAGATCAACTTAAGCTACATTGTGAGACCAAGGCTGGCTGGGCTACACGATCCTCATTCAAAAAAAAATAAATAAAAGAACAGAATTAAGAGGTTCAGAAAAGTGGGGAATAGCAAGAACAAACTTTTATTTTTATATTTAGTTTTTGAATTAATTTGTAAAATTTTCATATACCAAAAATATTGGGTAGTTCAGAGAGTTAAACAGCCCATTTCAAGCTTCCAAGCTTCTGTTTCGAGTCTGTCTTCTGTCTCTGAAGGAACAGGGAGTCTAGCAGGACTGGGGCATCCCACACACCAGGCCTGGAGTTGACTTGTTTTATTTATGAACATTATTTCCCCTCTACTTTCCTTTGGGAAAAGAAAATGCAAAAATTAAAATTTATAAATTCAAAACATCCACATCTTAAAGAGAATGTGTCTAATATTTTCCTTGAATGAAAAAAGTGGGCTGGACTTATTTTCCTTCCTTCTCTTAGAAATGGAAGTTGAAACAGTGATTTTCTGTTATTAGAACACTCATCATTTCTCTCTCTAATTTGGATGGTTTTTAATAAAGCTCCATTGATTCTGCTGAAAGGAATCCCTCCTGGCAGAAGCAGAACACACACACTGATTGCTAAATACGCAGCAATTATCATATTCAGCAGCACACTTTAATATCTTATTTATAGATGTATCTATGTATAATTTGCTTTAATTAAGTTGCATTGATTTTAATGACAGGAGTGATCCTCGGAGAAGGGGGCTGGTGTCATGGCTCCTGGTCTGCCATCCTTTAAGATTTGGTCTAACACCTTAGTGGTCTTCTGCAGGAACCAGCAGGGCCATTCCCAGCCACAAAGTTTTGGTGATATTTTAAATGTGTCAACACTTGGTGAAATTTTAAATGTGTCAACACTTGGGATTCACCCTTTCGATCACAGGGTGCTGTGAGTTAGTGTGGAGCTCTGTGCAGTGAATTGCCAACTTCATCTTCAAATAGCTTTGCTTCTATATAACTTCATCACCATCACGGCACCATCTGTTATACGTAGACAATCATTCTCTGTGTGTAGCCAGCAGCAGCATTTTGGCACTGCAACAACTTGTAGCCACGTTTCTCCCTGTATCAGCAATAGCATCAGGTGCCTCTCAAGGATCCTGGGAATGATGTGGTTTTGAATTCTTGATTATTTTTCATACTCCCTCCAGGTGAATGTTCTGGGGAAAACGAGAACCAGGAACTCATATCATTTGCCCTTTATGATGCCCAGGTTTAAATGTGTGTATGCGTGGTGGAGCATCCCATAGCTTGGGAGACATAGCACAAAGAAACATGAAGATGGCAAGTGTATTTTTAAAGGCTCTAACGTATTACTCATCATGACCAGAGACAATTTCTCTTTCTTTCTTACTGGATAAAGATATAAACACTGCCTTTATAAATCTTTGCACCTCTGAAAGTGCCAACATTCATTTTGTAGAAATTATCTGTGTTCCAATGCCAAGGCATGATCACAAAGGAAAGCTCGGGACACAGCTCCGCTGTGCATTCGCTGATTCTGGTCACCATTTTTCACTCTCTGATTATTGCTACAAGTGTTGATTAATAGTGGTGCTCACGCTGCTAGAATGCATTTCCCTGGAGGTGAGGAAAACATTCAAGGGGAAAAAAACCAGAAAGAAGAAAAGATAATCATCAGCCCATGCTTCCGCTTCTCTGTAATAACCCTGCAGAGGGTGTGCAAATCACGCTCCTGATGAACTGGTTAGCGGCGTCGGAGACATTTCACTCAGAGTGTCATCCATATGCATCAGATCACCAATTTGTCAATCAGTTTATAAGGCAATTAAATGTTCCCTAATCCCCCTGCTTCCCTTTGGGAAAGGATAAAATGATATAAGCAGCAGGGCTCCAGGAGAAGCGCTAGGACATTTCATCCCTAGTGTCTCTCCTGCGTCTCACTGCCCTGTCTGAACGCAGGCAGGAGAACAACAGCCTCCGTGACAACGAGAGAGACCGGAATTTACCAAGCCTGATTCCCTTAGCATTTATTTTGCTCTCATCAGATGCTATTGCTTTTATCCATGGAGGGAAACTAATGAATTAAATTTAGAGAGCAGAAATATTTCTTAATAAATGCAACGCCATAGGCAACATATAAAGATGCCGATGAAGATACATCAGGCCACGGCTTGGTGACAAGGTCCTTCAAGCTGCTCAGACTTTAGCTGGATCTAAGGTCTGCTTAGAGTTGTTTAGACCTTTGGGCCTTTGAGCTTAAAGGCTATCAATTTCCTTTGTCCAGCTCGCTCGGTGAGATGTTTTCTGGCTTCCTGTTTCTCTCCCTGGGTGGCTTGGCTTATCATTAATCCCATGGTGTGTTTTTGTTCTCCTAACTCTTAATCATCTCTAATGAGGAGCAGACCAGCAATGGCCACCTTTTCAGTTTCTCTCTTAATTTAAGTAGAAAGACTAATTAGTATAAATTATGGTCAAAGAACTTGAGTATCTCCTATGACTTGGAAGGAGGCAAGAGAGTGAATTTCCAGCATCAGATCTTCCAGCAGAGTGGACATGCTTAGCTCTTCCAGGAATAGACATATATGGTAGTCAGGTCAGCTTTCCCACACATTTTGCAAAGGCCATAGTCTGCATGCCTTTATAGACATGCATAGACATAGACATAATTGTACTCTTATGTCTCAAGTCACAACCATGTCCTTTAGCATCCCATGATCCAGCACGACTTAACTACTTGACAGCAATGATAATCGAGGTGGTGTGTGTGCCTCTAGATTCAGCCTTTTCCATCCTCAGTTCATCTTGAATTACTCTTGCTAGCATTGTTTCTATATGGCCAATCCAGGAAGAAGTTTTTGTTTTTTGTTTGTTTTAATCACTTGGTAGGTGATTATGAAAGGAAGGGATCCAGCTTGACTCTTATCCTACTCATTATCCACAAGCCGGAGATGTGTTGCCCCACTCTGAAGAGTCTCTGTCAAGTGCCCTGAAGAAGGTGAATCTCTGTTCATTAGAGTAATAGATTCTGAACTCAGCCACTGCACTAACCAGAGCACATTGCACCCGGGAAGGAAGCAGGCAGAATGGGGAAGGGGGAGTCAAATCAGAAAATAAGTAGTCAATAAGTTCCTAAATCATTTTACAGCCTCTCAAAGTCCTTATTATTACTACAATTGACCAGGTCCCTGGAAGGTGGCATTACATGAGAATCAAATCTCTGTTCTCATGATGCTGGCACCTACTTCTCTTTGAGAGTCCTTCTGGGTAGCAAAGGCCAGGTCTCCTGCAGATGAAGATAAGCCACTTCTCCAGACTCTACCAGCCACTTCAGTGTGGCAGGGAGACATCAGCTGAGTCTGTAGTGAACTGCAGCTGTAGGGTTGGATGTACAGCATTTCCTTTCCATATGCTCTGGTGTGCCTTTCTCCTACATCTCATGGTGACAGAAATATGCCTGCCCCACAGACAACATTTTTATTCTTCTTAGCGTTGGTGGGTTGCACCTTTCTTTGCTTGCCTATACCAAGTTGGCAGTTGGTAGAGTTTCTCTGTGATCTGGTATTATCTTTCATTTGTGCTACCAGATGGGTGCCAGATGGGTAGTTGTAGCCAGAGCTTCTGCTTTAGGTCTACCCCAGAGCCCATGGACAAGCAAGGGCCTGTCAGTTAGCTGACTTGAAAATGGTGCTTCAAAGAAATACTCCTCAAAACTGTATGCATCTGTTCCCTACTCTAATGAACTTAAAAAGAAAGAGAGAAAGAAAAAAAGAAAATGAAAACCTGTGTAGACAAGCTTTTCTTTAACTAAATGTTACAGGAAATGACCGTACAGTGGTTTGTAGGTATCAAACTCATTTCCAGCTAATGGCACATCCAAAAGCCACCAGCTCAAACAGCAGTGCCAGTAGAGAGTGACAGATAATCAATATGTTTCTTTTTCTGTGATAGGGTCCTACTTCCTGAAGGTCAGTTTTTACAAAATGTTTTCTGAGATTAGAAAAAAAAGAGGCAGAAAAAAGGAAATGTAGGCATGTTGGAAGGCCTAGAGATTCTTGGGGAACCCAGACCACGGTAAAATGAAGCGAGGAAGAAGGTGGGAAGGCCTGGTATTAGAATTTGTCCTCAGTCTGATGCCTCCATCGTCACACCAGACAAGTACATTAAAAAATACCCTGACACATTATCTGGTTGTTTCAAGTGTGTATTTTAGCAGTTCATTACGAAAGTTTATTTTCTAAATTAACTACAAATAAAGTGGATTTTCCCTATCCATTTTCTCACACAATGCTGTCAGCTATCTTTCTCCTCCTAGCAGACATCAAAGCAGATCCCTAGTCTGTGCCTGGCCTCTTGCGGCAGAAGTAGTGATGTGTTTCCTGGGGTTACTATGGAAACACTTTCTTTTCAGGTCATCCACTTACAGAGATAACATTTGCATTAAAATATGTTGGAAGTTAATTTTTTTAACTGTCAAGAGAGGTCATGCCATCATACACAAGTCTATTATTTCAAACTCCATGAACACTGATTGACTTATTCTAGAAAAATACCCTAAAGAGGTGATCACCCAATAGGTGTAATTGCTGGCAAGTCAGGTAGTGGCTTGGACTACTGTCAAAGATGGCAGCCAAATTAGCATGGAAACATTACCGCTGATGTAGCAGATGCTTTTCTCCGTTTGCTAATTTGTGTGCTTGAGTTTGTATCTTTTCTGACATAGAGGAAATTGGAGGTGAATACAGAACTGCAGTAGGTATATACCTTCCCTTGGGTGAATGTTGGAAGAGCATGCCTCAGTTTACCCATTTGGGCCATCAAGAATCAACTTCGTGAACAGTTTTGGGGGTAGCAAAACACTCAGCATGTGGCTAGGTAAAGCAGAGGGTTCAAATGTGTACAAACTCTTGAGTTAGTTGTGACCTGGTGGTGGGTCGGACTCATGTGTTTTACTTCCTGGTACATACAGGAAGTTGTGGAGAAGTACTGACAGGGAGGGGGTGATGAGTCCAGAGCAGCTGAGGAAGGCTTTGTGGAGGGGTGACATGCACAGTACATGGGCTCACAGTCTGATTGATGTCTGTCCTGGAGCACCCATGTACATCCCTGGCTGTTTGCGGGTGACTCTGGAGAAACAAAAGCTTGTCTGTCCACACACTCTGAAGAACTCTCATGCAACAAGGGCCACCAGCCCCTCAAGAGGTAACAAACCGAGAGTAAGAAGAAATCTGACTGCTTCTGGAGAAACTTCCATGAGCAGGAAGGATCGCAACCTTCCTCTTCCCGTGAGAGAGGTGATGGCGATGTTCACCATTCCAAGGGCGTTTGCTTAGAATGTGGATCTCTATGAGAATGTTTTCATGGGTGGGGAATGGAAGGAAGGTGATTGAGGTAGAGATTGAAACACCACAATGAAGATGATGTCCTTCGCCTGCCCTTTCACATGGAGCAAAAGTAACTGGGTCTAATGACTGACCTCTAGAAAGTTTTATGTGACAAAAAGGACCTGGTGACAATATCTTTACTGTCTTGGTCTGTTATCACTGCAGAGAAGACCATTAGACAATGCCATGGTCTACTGAAGTAGAAATATTAATGACTCATCTTATCAGCCCTTGAGCATCATTCACCTACAGAAAAGAAGCAAGAACTAAGCTTCCTCTTTATGAATTTTAGTCACATACAACAGTATCAAAAGCCTCACTGCAATCAAAAATGAATGTTCTGTTTTTTTCCTTTGTCAGAGGCTAGGTACTGTTTTACAGAAGCACGCTAGATTATACTGACATGATTTGTGCTAACCAGTGTTCCCTGCAGAGTGTGTGTGTGTGTGTGTGTGTTTATGTTTCCAAATAGATTGTTTAATTATCTGCTCCATTATCTTTCTAGAAGCTGTATTTCATTGTATCAAGCATATTTATCAATAAGAAATGAATGCCATCCTGGGAACTGATTTCTTCAAGGTAACTTTCATTATAGTCACACTTGCTGTTTCTAATGATGGGTTGACACTTGGTGCTGTTTTATTTATAAATGAAACTTCCCCTCTGACTCTTCCATCATCTGAAAGCCATGTGTGTCCCCAAACAAAACTAAACTGGAAAGGATACATGTGAATACAAAAATCATTTATAATTGCGGTACTGTCAGTGTACTATTGATGAAAATGGATCCCCATTCTTTGCACTGTACCACCCCCACAGGTGGACTATCTCAACAGTTAGAATGATTAGTTCACAGTAACAATTAAAGACATAGGACTAAGCAGAAGTTAAAGGAGCAATCATGTAAATTTCAAAAATTTCAATGTCAATGAATTTAGCATCTCATTATTTTCCTCACCAGACCTAAAAAAAAAGTAACATACAATGTGGTATCTGTCATGTGGCTTATAATTTAAAAGTAGAAATATGGCCAGGCAAAAGTGTCATAGACAGAAGATGAGCAGTTTGACATGAAAGTTGAGCTTGCTATCCAGTTGGAGAATCACATATCTTAAGGTTGGAGAACCAACCCCTGAAAACTTTCTTGTAGCAGGGTTTTTTTTTTTGGACTGCCAGCCTCCAAATTATGACACAGAGACTTATTATTGATCATGAAAGCTCAGCTTTATCTTAGGCTTGTGTCTAACTAGCTCTTATAACTTAAAATAACCCATTTCTATTAATCTACATATTGCCATGTGGCTGTGCCTTTTACCTCTCCTCCTGTATGTTCTGTTTCCTCTACATCAGAATACTCTGACACCTCTCCCTACCTAGATTCATTTCCTCTTCTTTTCTCTCCACCCAGAAGTCCATCTAATCTCTTCCTGCCTAGTTATTGGCCATTCAGCTCTTTATTAAACCAACCAGAAGGTGTCTTGGCAAAGACACATCTTCACAGTATATAAAAAGATTATTTCACAGAACTTTCTTACTGGCAAAGTTCTGGGGCTTTGAGTACTCCAAAATTTTAGGAAAAGGAGTCATGAACAACCACTTTGGATAAAACTATTGTTATAATAATGCCCATTTATGCATTTATAGGCATATACACACATGTACACACACAGATATAATAATAATAGCTTCATAAGGAAGCAAAAAACATGTCTCACAGTAGACACCCACATGTGGCTCTGAATCTTTCAGAGTGACAGCAGTTTTATTTTGGTTCATGATTTCAGTCTGCCCTCTGTGATGTACCTATTGTTTTTAGGTATATGTCAAGGCAAAATATCTGGGAGGGAAGTCACAGCAGAGGAAAGCTCTAGTAGAAGCCTGCTTGTATGTTCTCGGCTGCTCAGCCCCAAAGTAACCACACAGAAACTGTATTAATTAAATCCCTGCTTGGCCTATAAGCTCTAGCTTCTTATTGGCTAGGTCTTACATCTTAATTTAGCCCATTTCTATTAATCTGTGTATTGCCATGTGGCTGTAGCTTACCCGCAAGGTTCTGTCTGGCATCTGTCTCTGGCAGGGCTACATGGCTACTCCTGACTCTGCCATCTTTCTCCCAGAATTCAGTTTAGTTTTCTCTGCCTAGCTCTGTTCTGCCCTGCTATAGACATAAAGTAGTTTCTTTATTAATCAATGGTAATCACAGCACACAGAGGGTAATCCCACATCAGAAAGCTATTCATCTTATTACAGCTCGAAGCAAAAGGGTAGTAGCTGCAAGGTATGACACACATCTTTTAGTACATTCCTCAGTGACCTACTTCTTCCAAATAGGCCTCACGCTCCACTTTGCATCTCCCAATCCACTAAGAAATTGAACCCGGTGACTACGACTATATCAGAGCCTTTAGGACCCAACTGCTTCCCATGGGGGCCATCAGCTAGCAACTGAGCCCCTAAGATGTGGGCCCCTGGGGTATTTCATATTAATCCATAGCATGAAAACAGCCACTTTCATGGAAGTTTGATACGCATTAGAGAATACAAGCCCAAGCCTGGAAGCACAGATTGTAAGACCAGAGAAGAACTGGTCTGATTCTAATAGAACTCTTGAAAAGGGATCTGTGGAGTTCCTTGTCCTTTTCTGGGTTGTGTGTAAATCACAGAAAAGTAGCAATGCCTAATGCCTATATAATTCTATCTGTAGAAATGTAGGGGATGGGATGGCAGGCAAGAGCTTCTCACTAAGCTGGAGTTGTCAGCAACATGAAAGACAAACAAAGACAAGCTTTTAATAATGCTGGCTTTCACAGGCTCTACTCTAAACCTGCAACACAGATTTTCTGCTATTCTGCAAATATGGTTTTGCCATTAGTTTAGTGCATGTGCACCAGGTCCCAGTTTAGGAACTAATGAAGGTGTATAACCAATACTCTATGTTACCATAGAGACTTTAGTTTGTAATAACTGCCTTAATGTAGCTTGTCAGATTAAAAACAAAACAAAACAAAACTCTCTGTATGTACAAGGAATTACATGTGTACCTTGGTCAGCCTTGCATTCTAATCACTTTTTACATTTTCAATGTAAAAAACAAAACTAAAAAAACAAAACTGTAGCTCCCTGAATTTCTGTGGGTTTTTCAGCTTAATCCTGGTGGAGTTACCTTAATATAGAACCAGAAAGTGGTTTTGCTATTATATCTTGCAGAGCTGATGCCTCTTGCACAATGGCAAGGAAACCAGTCTGGAAGATTTACATAACATGTCTCATCTTTCAGAACCATTTAGAAAAAAATTAGGGTCAGTCTTGAAGGTGGGAGAAAGCCTCATCTTTCCATTCCTACCACTAGCTATGGATGCACTGTTCTGCTACATGTGAAATAAAATGATGTAGGTAGCGAATGACCTGATGCACCGGAATGTCTCACCCTTGAGAAATCCTTCAGTTGAGATATGTTAAATGCTCTGATGGGTATCAGTCTGCAGTTCTCTCAGATCCTGCCTGGAGGGTCCAGAAGGAGCTAAACTAAGTAAGAATTTCACCAGCCTAAGACACCGAGGAGGGCAAACTAGAGTATCATAGAGCACACTGCAAGGCTACTTTGGTATCAGGTCACAACCAGGCTTTCTAATGCAACAGGCTCAGAAGGTTTAAAGAGATATTTCATAGGCTGTGTGTGAAGCTAGAGAGAAGTCATGGACTGGTGAGGTCGATGTGGAAGTTTCCCTAGTATCAAGGATGTTGGCAGAGAGATAGCAATAAAGAGAGGTATACAGGTGACTGATAGATAGATGGTAGGTGCTAGATAGATAGATAGATAGACAGACAGACAGACAGACAGAAAGAATGAACCTTGTCCACCAAATTACGAGCCCTGAGGAAACTGAAGAGAAGTCCATTTCCCTCTAGAGGTTACTTCAGACTCCACCCTCTCCGTGTCCCTTTAAACTGTCTGAGTTCTGAAGAGGAGATGTGAGTTCCCACTGGTGGTTTTCCTGTCTAGGGCTGAAGGGAACTTTCTAGGAACATTCATTATGGTGTTGTGAAGTCAATGAACACCACCCACCTCATATAAAGAACAATACCTATGCTTCTAAGGAAGCAAACCCAGATTGGATATCGCAAATAGAGAAAGAAGCCCTGTGAGCCAGACAAAAGAAACAGATCACTTACGAAGCAAAAGAAGTCAGACTAACCTTGAGCCCCTCCTTCACTGATATTAAAAAACCAAAGACAATGGAATTTTTCACAAAACAAAACTGGAGAAACAGGTATGCCATTCATTCAACAATTTTTTATACCTCAAAACACCAGGCATTGTATACATGTTGAGATTTATATATAAAGGATATTATCAGATCTCAATGGATTAGAAACGCAGTAACTTTATAATCCTCTAGAAATGAAATTGCTGTAACAGAAGGAGGTTAACAGTGAGATGAGTCTTGTGAAAGAGCCCCACAATGGAAATGTCACTCAAGGAAGGACAGCATCAAGGCGCTATGTGTGATCCTGGCTGATAGGACACACGCCACATAAAATGCTGGAAGATGCACATGACTAGACCTAAAATATCACAGGTTAGGAAGTTTAAGGGAAGTTGTGATAATGCACAGGCATTTTGCTTTATTATTCTTTGACATGGAAGGAACTGAGCAGATATGATTTCATTTCTGAGACAGAGAGGAAACAGACTAAATAATGTCTTTTTATAGTATTGAAACATGATTGAAACCACTAAAAACAAAAGCTAATAAAATGTAGTACATGAGGTAAGACTTAGAAAGTGGAAAAGAGGTGTTTAGGATTGAGAGCCCTACATGAGATCACGGAAGGAACAGAGCACCAGGCGTTGGAGCAGAGAGGGAGAAACAGCCCAGTTAAAAGTCTGGGTACTTAAGAAGAGAGAGACCCAGAATGGGAGGAGATTCCTGAAGCTGGAGACAGAGCAGGATGATAACACCCATAGCAACATCATTAGTAGGACTTTTTAAAACTATGTTTTTCAGTTGTAGGACACACATTTCTTCTCACACTTAACATCTGTGAAATTGAGATAATTTTAATATTTATTAAATATTTACATTTAATGTGGTGATGTTCTGCTTGTTATTTTTCCCTAAAATCATGTATTAAATTTATTGGCTGCATTGGTGCTTACAATATTGAAGAACATGGCCTATATTGTTTATTATTTCTTAGCAGGAAAGTGCCTCAAGGCAAAGATTTTTTTGTCTCTTTTAGTCTTGCGAAAGCCCCCACACCTTACCTGGGATGTTATGAGCATCTGATAAGCAAACAAAAACAATTTATAGAAAAACTCAATTTTTATTTAATATTAAAATTGGTTTATTTTAACTAACTTTTAAAATTGTTAAAGTTACCCTTCACCCTGCCAACAAATAGTAAATCTCTCAAAGAATTTGCAGAAGCCACTTTCTATATCTATCCAAGAAAAAAAGACCATACCAAAAAAAACCTCTTTGAACACTGAAATAATGATTATATAACCCCGCCCCTGTCACAGGAGAAACAAAGTCTTTCCATTTTCTTATGAACAAAAAATATAATCACAGTTACTAATAGTTACCATAAGACACCCTGAAAGAAAATATATCAAAACTAAGTCCAAATTCATTATCTTATGTTCTATCAGCTAAATGAAACAAATAATTACCTTATATTTCTTACCTTATATTACTCATTACCTTATACTACTATAGCTAAATGAAACAAATAATTAAAAAAGTAAGCAACATTGCATAGATTTTTTTAAGGAAAGAAAATAACAGTTGATAAAGATGAGATAAATGTACTAGAAAAGAAAAAATACAATACACCGAAGCCTTAAAATACATAAAAGTTAGAAAAATCTCAAAGAAATAAAAAATAGGAAAAACTGCTACACTTAAAAATTAGGTAAGGAAAAAAATCTTTTTCAGAGATTTTTGTTTATAGGAAAAGTTGAAAATGATGTCAGAGAGTTATCCACAGGAAGCATCAGTACAGATTTTTTTATGAGCTATTGTCAATCTCTACATAGAGGTAATAACTACATCACAGGAACTGTTAACAATGCACACAATCAGATGCAGAGCCAGCTAGGTCGTTTTACAACAGTCAAGGAACCCTTCTGTGTGAACGTATTAATGTTGGAAGGAAACAAGCACACTAGCCACCAATTTCAGACACAAGAGATGCAGACTCCTAAATGAAATGCCAACAACCCATGCTCTGTCTGTCTAGAAAGATTAAACCCCACAGGTGTGAAAGGTTAGGAACCCCATTCATTTGAGTTCCGACAACAGATGAGGGAAAATCACTTGCTCATCTTTAGAGAAATCTGAGTGCCATTGGAAGACTGGGTAGGTGAGACTGATTTGTTTGGACGCAAATGAAAGCCCTTTCCATCTGAAGTGTCAGGAGCTGAGAGTCCGGTGAAGAAGTTGGAGAGATGTTCAAGTAGCATTTGCAGACAAAGGCCAACTCTCCCTCCACATGAAGAATGTGTAGAAATTGGGATCCAATATCTTAGGAAAACACAAAATTCATACACAGAAGAAAATTAATGCCTAAAGAATTTATAAATGCTCAATCTTGTTAGGCATTGGGGAGCACACCTTTAAACCTAGCACTCAGGGAGGCAGAGACAGGCGGATCTCTGTAGTTTCAAGTCAGCCTGGTCTCCTACATGGCTAGATTATTGTTATTAATAAATGAAAACAAACAAAAAAGCACTTTTTTTTCTAGAAAAGAGGAAAAGCCAAGGAAAAATGAAAATATTAGATTCTAACAGAGCTGCAATAAAGCATATAAAAAATAATCCATAAATAGCTACTGGCTACAGCAAAAAAATCTGTAACTATGGGCATATAAATATACCAGATTTCCTAGGGTCAATTTGAGTAACTGTAGCAAACTTAAAAAGATAAATAATATATTAATTATTATAAAATAATTATGTAAATATTGATTTATAAACTTGATATTATATTACATATAAGAAATTATGGAAACAATTTAAATGTCTAATAATGGGAAAATATTTAATGGATAATTGAATATCTTTTCTAGAAAACACTGCATTCAATATTAAATTAGTATTTAGCAGTGTGGAAATTGATTACAATGTAGTGGAAAGTGAGAAGTCTGAGCCACAGCACAGTTAGAAGAATTCTAAGCTAATTATTACATATGATATTTTTGTATACATGTGCATTGGTGGGAAAGGAAATGCTTAAAAAAGAGACTTCATCTCCTGTGTGATCAGGTACTGGATACTTCATTTTAAGATTTTCAGCATTGACTAAACCTTTATTTCTGTTTCCAGTGTTTATCTATGCATGTGTATGTGATGTGCATGTTTTGCATGTATGTGGGTGAATGTGCATGTGGACACCCAAGGGTGATGAATCACCATCCATTGCCTGTCTACTTTATTTATTGAGGCAGGCTTTCTCAATCAAACCCAGAGCTCTCCAACATGGTTGGTCTTTGGTGCCAGTTTGCTCAGTGAACTGCCTGCCTTTGTATCCTGGGATGGGAGGGTCAGTGTCACCATGTATTTTACTTGGGTTTCTGAGGGTCTGAACTCTGGTCCTCGTGCTTGGGTAGGCGCTTTAACTGCTGAGTTATGGCCCCACTCCTAATCACCTAACTTATAAAAGTAAGCATGGATTACTAATATATTAAATTTAAATAAAAAGTAGTAATTTTCAGAAAAAGAAAAAGGCTAAAAGTGTGTCAAGTGTCTCATTGCTTCTGGCTACACTTTACCCTCTTCAATTGTTGACTTCAAAACTACATGAAACTATTGGTTTAAACTGAACTTATTTAAAACATGTGTATGTATCTGTCTTTTTATACCTGTCTGCAGATTGATATATAGGCACATCCGAGACAAACCATTTATGCCATACATTATGTATTTCAAATAGGATTTATTCAGCCTAATTCATAAAAATTCTCTGAATCCCTAGTATGAAACAAATACCATGCGAGTCCTTTTAAAATGAAATGATTAATAACCACACAGGTAACTTAGCGTCTAGACTACAGGTTTCAGCGTTCTAAACTCATAATTCACAAGAGACATAACTTACATCATGATCAGGCTCTATATCTCTCCCTTTCTCTATCTCTGTCTGTCTAGCCACTCCCATGTGTATATATGTGTGCACCTGCATTTGGTCGGAAACAATGCTCCCATTACCTATATTTACTACAGTGTATACACTCTTTGATATATTCTTTTTTATTCAAATAGTCTAGAAATGGCAGCAGTATACAACCAACTAATCCCATAATCATTTAAGAATCCGTGAGACTCAGTTTGAAAGAAGAGTCTCTAGGCTGATTCAGGTCCACAACTGGGCCTGCTGTGGTACACAAATACTCAGATCTCTAGAGTGAGAGGCTGGACCTCAAGACAAGTCTCATTATATGCTAAAAGCTACTTTATATTTGTTCGTAAATTACAGAGGGCAATTGCTAGACGCAGAAGCCTGCTTTGCTGCAGAATGCCCTCAGTGCAGACACAATGAAAGGCCGAATGCACAGAGAAAATTTCACAGGGATAAAAACAAATCTATCTTATTAATTCCTGGTTAGTCTCCCTTCCCTATGCATTCACTTACCAATTTCTTCCTGTATAACCACTCCTAAATATCTCATTATATGAAATAATGTTTCCTGTCTGCCCTTCTCAATGACTTGGACTCCCTTTTCACTTCTGAGTCTTTGGAGTCAAGTAAGTTTCTGGTGCAAAGTTGCCATTGAATGGAAGCCCAAGGAAGGAATGAATGTGAAACTAAGCAACCATATGCTTTGAAATTTGTTCTCAAGTCCTAGGGTCAAAATGACAAATAAAAGTAAAAATGAGGTTATTATTTTCCTTTAATGATGCTAGGACATTAATAGGTTTTCTTCTTATTTTGGAAATAAGATCATTAAGAAAAACCTTGCGATTCCAAGCGAGAAGGCATTCATAGTTTTGGTAAATCAAATGTCTGCGTCTAGGGGAAAACTGGAGGCTCGAGAACAAGGTGTCTAGTTTTTCCTGTTTGTCAGTCCCCCCCCTTCACCACTGTGGATTTAGGGACTGTAGTTTTGTAACTTTACATCTACATGTAGAAAAGAGAAAGTTTTCCTCTTTTTGAATTTGGGAAATGTTAAAAGCAGTCCAAACCCACACCTAAACCACAAAATCCTGGTCTCAACAGCGTCCCCCCAGTCACCAATGCATGCTCTGTTTTCAAAGGTTTTCCCTGCTGTCTTTCACGTTAATTGTGAGACCATGATTTCCTGGTCTGGAATGTGAGTCTCTGATTTCCTCATAACCACAAGCAGGTATAGAACAACAATGTCTACAGGCTGCCTAACCATTTCAATCTGGAAATTACTATAAAGGGAATTTTTCAGAAAACAGGAAGCTGGATCTGCACTGAAGAGGTGGAGGAAAAGATGTATTTCATAGCTCTAAGAAACTAAATGAGATTGGCTATTCAGAAACAATCTGGGACTCTAGCAATTAGTGACGATGGGAGAGCAAGACTGAAAAACGGAGATGTCTCCACACGGTTTGGGGGTATCCATTAGTACAGGGTGAGCCAGAAGGTTCATTAGAGAAAAGACATTAGATAATGAAGGGGAATGTCTTTCTCATGCAATGTTTCCTACTGTTTCTCTGAGGGGGAAATTTCAAAGCATTAATATGTTTATACACATATACATTATACACATACACACACAGAGAGAGAGAGAGAGAGAGAGAGAGAGAGAGAGAGAGA
>LOJH01011425.1:543-27031 GCA_001685095.1 Ellobius talpinus
CTCTTCTGGCCTGCAGGCATACACACAGAATATTGTATACATAATAAATATTTTAAAAAAATAAACTACCAAATATTAGGCTGTGCATTCTAAATAAGATAACAATGAGTAAAATGAGATACCTTTTACTTTTTTTGGATCCTTCACCAAAGGAGGAGAAAATGACGGCTTAGCTTTGGGTTCGGAAAAGTCCATCAACAACATGTTTTGTCTAGACCTAGGCGTTGTGCTCTGGGAAGATTTAGTCAAAGTCGCAGCGGCAAGCAATCTTTCTTCTTGGTCAGCTGGCTCTTTGTCGGTTGTTTCAGTCTCGAAGTCTGATATTGCTGGTAACGGACCTATTTGGCTTTCATTTGCAGACTTCTTTCTAGGCTTTTTATTTGAGGTCATCACTATAGCAACTTCCTCATTTGGCACCGAAATGGATTTTTCTAAAGTACTCAGATTTCTAGCTGGGGTGTTCCGTGTAGATCTTCGGACACTTGGAACCTCTCTCTTCCGGGGGCTTGTCTGTCCCTCAACAACCATGGAGCTGCCATCTTCTAATGACACTACCTTCCTTGGTCTACCACGTTTCCTAGGTGTTGCTGGGACATCAAATTTTAATTGAATCGGCAATTGGGATGAATCAAGTGTAGGCTCTTCTACCATACTCGACACACTGACTTCTCCCTGTCTGACCCTTCTTCGTTTTAGAGGCAGTTGTTGGTCACTGGGTTCCTCCTCTTGTTTATATCCCACATTTTGAGAATCTTCGAAGTTAGCATTCCTCATCTTTTTGATAGTACCGCTACGGATTACTGCTTTACTAATGTTTATATCTTTTACAATTTTGGCACTTTGTCCATTTTCTATAGATTTCTTAAGTCTTCTCGGAGTCCCTTTTCTAGCAGATGAGAGTTTGACTTCTGTTCTAGAAGGTGTTATTTCAGGGGCTGGCTCCGGTGGATCCTGTGGCTCCTGCTCTATTGCATCAAGGCTTGCTAGTGTGCCTTGGCTAACTTCCCTTTTCTTCCTTCCTCTCCTAGGAGTGAGAGAATTCTGAGAGGTTAGCTGGGTCTCAGGTGCTACGTTTATACTCAAATAGGCACTGTCAGAAGACCCAGGAAGTTCTTTCACTTTTCTAGCTTTCTTCTTAGGAGTAGCAATTGCTGAGGACTCCTGCCGTTCTGATGTGACATCCAAGTTTTGGGCATGCTGCCTTCTTGTGCGAGTTCTACTAGAAACCATATCATCACCCTGGCTGGTGTTTTTAGTCTCAGCATCTGTTTTCTGTATAGTCTTCAGTGAAGATTTTGTTAACGTGGAGGAACGTGTAACCTTTGGGCTTATTAACACTACCTCTTCATGAACAACCTGTTCCACTGCTGCTGAAGTTGCTTCTTTACTTCTTGTGTCTTTAATTACACCCAACAAATTTTCTGCAATTGCCACTTTAATTGGTTCAGGCACATATGGTAAAGTCTCTACCCTGTGGGATTCTTGGTCACCTGTTACAGCAGATGGCAAATCTGTAACATGCTCTTGATTATCAGGTTCAGCTCGGGACACAAGTTTTTCCTTGGTTGCTACGTTAGCTGCTTTTGATGATGGATTCATTGCTGAAGAGTCACTTGCCTCAACATCTCCTTCTTCACCTTCCAATATCAAGGTAAAGTTGCTCTGGGCCACAAAAAGTTCCCCATCTACTTCAGCGATATCACATTCAGCAGAGTCTTTATCGTCAGGCATGTCACAAAACTGCTGCTCAATAGTATCAAAATTATACTGGAGTTTAAGTGTTCCTGAGGGATACAACTCATTAAATGAAACACTCTTGACTTCTTCTGAATTTTGAGCTTCAGGTTTTTCATGTTCAATTTGCTAAATAAATTAAAGGTAAGAAACTAGTTAATGAACTATAAAATACATTTTAACCTAAAGCATACAGGATTTTAATGACGATCTCATTCTTTGTGGCATATGCTAATGGGTTTACTTCATGAAATATTCACTTAAGAAATGAAAACTCAGTCAAAATAACTATACAGAAAAAATAGTGAGATTACGATTGGAATTAAATTAGAAATTTCACATTTCTTTAGCTAAAAAGATAGTACTAATAAAATCTTGAAAATCACTATGCTAACAATTCTAAGAAAATTAAAGACTTAGACTCTTACCCAAAACAAAAAAAAATCAGAAAAAAGGAAATAACCCCATACAATAATTCCCAAATTACCTAACTATCCACACTTCTAAACAGCATGATCCCCATAAGGTTGAAGAACAATTCACCTACATAAGCTCCCTTGGGCTAGACTCAATCTTCATCCCTTTGCTGGGGTTGCACAAACCATGAAATTCCTAAGGCTGTCAAGTTCAGTAACTCTCCTGCAAGGGTTTGGTGGAAGAAGGAATGGTCCTTGCATTTACCTTTTGGTAAGGGAAGGGGAGAAAAAGGAGGAGGTAGAAAGTAACAGAGAGATCTCCTGACCGAGAAGGAAGACATCATCACCCACCTAGACAAAGACATTTTCCCACTCCCCATAGTGAGCCGATAGGCTGGACACAACCTAGAAGTGAGGAGTTCCGTTACACTACACCCACATTTGTTAGCCTCTGAACTGAAGAAATAGGAAATTTAGTGTTATTTATTTCAGGGAGAGAAAACTTAAAAAGATAAATGTGGATGGATTTATAACTAATGCCCCCAAATTCCACATAATTAGATTTCTATAAGTAATTAGAATGATTAGAAGAGTTGGCCTTTAATCTTAAATTCATTTACTGAAAGTTCCCTTGATAATGAAAGGGATTTTATGAAAGCAGGAAGTCCTATCAAGCAGTAAAGAAACTTAGTGTCTTTCTCCCACAGAAATGCAGGAGATCCTGTTTCACTATATTCATTTATCACAGATGGACTCTAAATGTCAATAATCACTATGTTCACTAATAGCTAAAAAACTTCCATTTAAAGCAAATAAGCAAAAAAAATTGCTAAACTGTGCCTTAAAATAATCATTTGGTTTTTCATAAAAATCAATCTCTTAAAGATTATGCTATTTTATATTCCAGAAAATATTTATATATTTATTTTTTGAGCAGATCTTTATGCTGTTGTCAAATGAATACACTAAGTTTAAGTGATCATCTTTAAAGCCCAACTAAATGAAAATTTATAAAGCATTAAAAAATTAATATTTTTACATGAATTTCTTGAGTATCAGGAGGACTGACAGAAACTTGAGGGTTTTCTTCTGGTAAGCCAACATGTACATCAGCTTCTATTGCATCATCTTCTTTTAGGTTTAACTCTAGTTTCTGATCAGAGGTAACAGGGCACTTGGAGGCAGTGGGCCCAGAGCTTTCACCATCTTCAACCATGTTGGCAACAGCTGGAAAAAAACAAACAAAAGAGTAACTTCTTACATTCCAAAACCAAAACCTTGATTCATATAATTCAGAAAGCAACAGATTACCTAAACTTGAGAGTATCTGAATATGGTGTCAGAAAGTTTGTGACATCTTCAGGAAGACATATCTGTGGGTCCCCATTTTCTTGTACTGCATCAAGTTGAAACAATATGTACACACTCCCCACAAAGGCAAACACAGAAGATAAACTTCACACTTGAAAACCACACTGGCCTTCCCGAATTGGAACACAATCCTTGCAAACATTTACTATGATGAAAACTACTCTAAGGGGACTCAGACATCTAGAAAACCAGTCATCCTCACTGAGTCATCAGAATTCTACAAGAGATCTGCAACCTGAACTTAATGGATGGGTGTCTTCTTTCGGTAGAAAGCACTCAAGTAAGTACAGATGTCTTCTTTGGCACTTCATAAGTTTATGGCCCACTTAAGAGGAAATCCCTTTCATTTTTCTTTTAATCTAAGTTTTGTATGAGGCTTGAAATCTGTGACTGATACAAAACACAATAACCTCAAGGGGGAAAACGGTGTCTATATTTAGCCTAATTAAATACCCCTATACTTTTTAACACAATGGCGTTTGTATCCCTAGAATGTAATTATTAGTGCAACAAGAAATGATTCATACCTGTCTTTGGCATCATAACTCGCCTCCCCCTCTCAATACATGAAGTACATCAACCATTATGGTGGGAAAAAACCCAATAAAATACCAGAAGTCTGTGTGTGGTCTTTGATCCTCTAAGCTATGTCTACCCAAAAGAAATATGACACCCACTAAAAAAATAATGAAACAATAACAAAAATATCATGATCAAGTGTTTAGCAAAAGCTAGTTAAGCTTATCATAGAACATCCTCATTCAATGACAGGGTACAATATTAAAGGACAGGATAATATGTGAATTACTGCTATGGAAAAAGTATTAAATATTCTAAAAGTTTTTTCGTTTAATAAAATGTACTGATGATGTAATGAATGATATTCATAAGAGCAGGTAGCATGCACTAGTTTTTAATGAGTGCCAAACATTACTCTAACATATCACATGAAAATAATATTCATCAGAAAAAACACACCCAGGAATAGCTCAGTCAGTACAGACCTGAGTTAATAAACTGAAGCAGTCTCAGCTAGATCTGCCGGTTCTGCAGTTACATTACTATCTTCTCTTTCCACACATGGGGAAAAACACAACAATGAAGTTCAGGAAGAAGACAACTTAAATTGGTAACAAAAGAGCCTAAAGAATCTGGCTTTTACATGTTGGGAATTTCCACTAAATTAGTTTACAATAAACATACATCACATCTCACATTCTTTTTGTTGTTGCTGTTTGTTTTTGAGACAGGGTCTCTATATGAAATAGTGCTGGCTGTATTGGAGTTACCATTCAGACCAGTGTAGTATGATATTTTGTTTGTATTCTGAAAAATAAGGCTTGCCTGGAGATCAGAGAAGCAGAGCAGCAGCCACTGGACTTCTTACCTCTCAGAAATCTCAGACCAAATGGGGACAAGCCCTGTCTCTACGAATCCTCAGACTGAATGGACGAGATCCTGTCTCTCTACGCCTTATATTCCTGCCTCTAACTCCCTAGTGCTGGGATTAAAGGCAATGCACAACAGCTGCCCAGCTAACTCCTAATCTTCCTGCTTCCTCCTCCCAAGTGCTGTGATTTTAAAGGTGTGCACCACCACTTCCTGGCCTCTATGGTTAATTAGTGAAAGCTCTGCCCTCCAAACAACCTTTGTCAGAACACAAAATATCATACAATCCAGAATGGTCCAGGATTTATAAAGTACTAGGATTAAAGGCATGAGACGCTATGCCTAATGCATTTCATATTCTTAATCTTGGGACAAAATTCTCAAGCTTGCCCCATATATTACTCATACTATGATAGGTCAGGAGGGGTATGAGCTCTAGACCTGGACAACCTCATCAAAGCACAGTGTTAGGAAGATTAAATGGGCTGATAAATGTGAAATGTGTCTCGGAGTAGATATTCCATGTCTGCTTTCCCTTGATCTGACTGGAACCCAGAGTAAAAAATACCATGATCTTATTTGTATAAAACAAACTATATTAAAAATTTTAAGTACTTAATATATTTACTGATTTCCTGAATACACTGCTATAAACTGGTGATTTATTTTGCTATTCCTTTCTGTTCCAAAGGAAAGTATAAAACTATGTCCAAAAAATTCACTGAGATTCTTATCCTATTATTATTACTATTATTATTTTGGTTTTTCAAGCAAGGTTTTTCTGTTTAACAATCCTGGCTGTCCTGGAACTTGCTCTGTAGACCAAGCTGTCCTTGAAAGCACAGAGTTCCGCTGGCCTCTGCCTCCTGAGTGCTGGGATTAAAGGTATGTGTCACCATGCTCAGCTGAGATTCCTATTCTTAAGAGTCTCTTGATATTAGAATGTTTTACTCCAGGGAAGCTGGCCAGAGAAGAATTGAGAAAAGAAAAATCTAGTAATATTAAGTACTAAAGTCTTGATTCAAAACACTAAAATGATACGTACATTCACTGTGGTCTGCCCTGATTGTGGAGGTTCGGCTTTCAACAGACACTATTCCATCCAAAACTGATGTCATGAATCTTGAGGTGGGGGTTTTCCTTGAGAAACAGAAATGTACACTTGAGTGTATGAGACCCACATGTCCCACCCTCTTCCTTTCTACTTGCTACTTAGTTACAAAAACCAAAACTCAGAAGCCACTATCAAGCACAGCTTAGGTTTTATAAAATTTACAGAGAATTACTGTTGTACTTGTTTTTCCTATTTCTTTCTTTTTACTTTTGAAGTAAAAGTATGGTCTTAAAAGTACAAATAAAATGATTTCTAAGTGTCAGTACATAAGTTAATTTCAGGCATATAAAAATAACCAGTCACTATATTTTTCAAATAAATCTATCAGGTATACAGGATTTCCTAAAGCTTGGTGGGCTCAGCACCAACACTTTAACGCTAACTGGAAATATTAAGAAAAATGACTCAGAATGGACAGCAAATAAAATTAAGTTGTAAAATATCCTGGCAGTGATCTGCTACTGGCTTTTCTCTAAGTCCCAACTAAAGCATGGTCTTTTTGTCTTTGTTTTTTTGAGACAGGGTCTCTCTGTGTAACAGCCCTGGGTGTCCTGGAACTAGATCTTATAGACTAGGCTGGCTTGAATTCACAAAGATCCACCTGTCTCTACCTCTTGAGTGCTGGGATTAAAAGCGTGCACCACCACCGCATGGCTGCATGCTGAGTTTTAAAGAGAGGACAAACACTATATTCCCAAGAAAGCAATTTCTGATGTACATAAACATTTGTAGATGTTTATGAGATTATCTTGATAATATTTATAGCAATGATTGTTAATACACAATAAATCCCCACAACTTTCCCGATAAGTTTACTTAAAATAAACTAGCTTGCCAAAATATTAATATTCATCTAGATTCTCATTGAAAATAACTTTTCTTGATATGATCATTTGTGTTTTGATTTTTTCTACTGCCCATTAAACCTACTGAAATAATTAACATTAACTTTTATTAAAATGAAAAATTACAAAATAAGCAATTAAAAAAACCCAAGAAAATCCTTTATTTTTCCTACTTTTTTTTTTCTTAAATTTAAGTCCTGGAAGATTTTAGTTATTGAATTTTTATTCTCAATGGCTGAATTTGATAGAGGTGACACTCCAAGCTTTGTAGATGGCTTGTATTGTCATACCCATTGCTTACTCAAAGTAATGAACTATTCTTGTATCTTATAAAAAGGTCATACTTTATGCGGGCTAGTTTTTATTAACTTTATCTTATTTTTTTTCTAAAGAATTAGAGCTGTCACTGTTTTTATATGCTCTACAACAGTGCTACTCCAAGTGTTGAACTGAAACAAAGGTGATGCATGGCTGACTTTCAATAGTGGAAGCAGTAGGCTGGTATATATTTTAATGTATCTTTACAATTGACTATAATCTAAAGGCTACAACTAATTTGCTAGACTGGGTATTTTTTCCCCCACTACTGGAGACAGGTTCCATGTAATAACCCAGACTGACCTGGAACTCCTCCCTAGCCTCTCAAGTGCTGATGCATGTCATCTTCAACACCTTGGCTTTGCTGGCACTAGAAGCATATTTTCAAAGTACCATCAGAAACACATGTTTTGTTTCATTTTTTGACACAGGCATGTATGTATGTAGCTTTAGCTGTCCTGGAATTCACTATGCAGACCAGTCAGGCCTTTAACTCACAGAGATTTGCCTGCATCTGACAGTCAAGTGCTGAGATTAAAGGCACGTGCTACCATGTCTAACCCATTTTTGGGTCTTCTATCACACTCAAATAGGAATAAAACTGTGGGAGGTGAGGACGCAGACTGTAAGAGGCAGGGTATAGACCAACTGTCTATTATGGTTTTCTTGTTATTTTTTGCTATTTTGATTTTCATGACAGGGCTAGAGATGGTTCAGTGGTTAAGAACACTGCCTGCTCTTCCAAAGGTTTGGAGTAGTTCAGTTCCCAGCAACCACATGGTGGATCACAACCATCCATAATGAGATCTGGTGCCCTCTTGAGGAAAAGACCTAGTCAGTTGTTCTCATCAACTTAAACCATGAAATTCAATATGGACAAGTTCAATAGACCCACCATATAGGCTGTTTCAGCATACACGCATGTTTCAGCATTGCCAGGGCATAAATTTCCTTTTATTCACTCATTTTTGTCTGTGTAACTGCTCTGGCTATCCTGGAACTCACTCTGTAGACCAGGCTGGCCTCTGCCTCCCGAGGGCTGGGATTAAATGGACCAATTATCTAAATCACCATCACCTTCATTATGTTCCCATTTGGGATGTGTGTGTACACATATGTGTACAGCTGCATGCACATGAAGGCCAACTTCAGATGTCTATGATTTTTACCTTTTTTTGTTTTGGTGGGTTTTTTTTGAGATAGGGTTTCTCTGTGTATGGTACTGGAGTTCAATGACTGGCTAGTATGGTGGACCAGTAAGTAAGGCTCCAGGATACTTTTCTTTCTTTCTTCCTTTCTTCCCTTCCTTCCTTTCTTTCTTTTAGTTTCCAGACAAGGTTTCTTTGTTTCTCTGAAATTTGCTCAATAGACCAGGCTGGCCTCTGCCTTCCAAGTACTGGGATTAGAGGCATGCACCACCACCTTCAGGCCCCAGAATCCTCTTGTGTGTCCATAGCTGGTACTCTATCTAGGCATACACTATGATGTTATATAGATGCAGGAGATTTGAACTCCAGAAACTGGAGTTTACACACAGCTGTGAAGCATCTTATACATAGGTGCTGGGAACAGGACATGGGTACTATGGAAGAACAACAAGTGCTCTTAAATAAGCCATCTCTCCAGCCCCGATTTACTTTAAATATGCGTATGTCTGTGGGGGGGGCATGTGACAGTATCTAATGAAGTCAGAGGCATCAGATGTCTGGAGTTGGAATTACCGGCAGTTTTGTGCTACCCAATGCAGGTGGCTTGGAACTGAAGTTGGGTCCCTTGGAGGAGCAGTACATACCCTTACCAATAAGTTATTATCTCAACCCCCCCTCATTTGTTTCCATTAACTTACCCTTCATAGACTGATGTCACACACACAGAGGCTTCAACTCTTTGAACAGGGCTTAAATGACTGAATTCTGAAAGCGCCTCCACTGCAACTTCTTCAGTGCCTGTAAATCATACAGATGAGGTCATGTGAAATATCTTACTTACCATTGCTTTAAAGAAACTGCTGATCCTATTTCTTTTGTTCTAATTTGTTTTAATTCCTTAGCATCAGGTTGCTAGCATTTTCTTCTAATTCTCTGAGCCTAGCTCAAGGGCCCCCTCTTAACTTTCCACTTCTCATTTGTGGTTTAACAGGTGATCTCCCACTAAATTAACTCAACCCTCAATATCCAAAGAGATAATTGAGAAAAATCTGAAGCATAAAGCTACATGCTTAGCTCAGATCACAAACCATGTTTAGATGCTGGGCTAAGATTCAAACTTAACCTATTATAGTCTAGGGTTTATGTTATATGCTATCCCTTCAAAAAGAGTTCTACTTGAGACTGCTTACTATTGTAGAAGTAATGAAGATACTGCTATGAGTATTCTTATCTAAGGGTGATCATTTAAATATTTTAGTAGAATAAAGCACATTAAAAAAGAAAGCAGCATGAAATTCTACTATTTTCTATTTATGGGTCAAATCCTAAGACTTAGAACAATTAATGGCTATGTTTGCTAAAGACACCACAATCTAAATAGACACAATCACCTGCTACAAAATCTTCATTCTGCCTTGGTTAAAAACATTAAATAGAATCTACTTATGACAGACTTTTTTTTTAAGGAGGTAAAGTTTCATATATCCCAAGCTAGTTTCAAATACTATGTAGCTAAGGAGGATTTGGAACTTGGTTTTCCTGCTCTACCTCTTGAGTGGGATTATAGTTCTACTAAACCTGCTTAATTTGGTGCTGAGGACTGAACCCAGGGCTTTGATGTATGCTAGGCAAGCATTCTATCAATTGAGCTACATCTACCCCTGGCCAAATGACAGATTTTTATTGCATGCATTTAATTTTATAGAGCTGAAGAAATACCTTTCATAAAGTTGCTCGAAAAATTCTTTAACGTAAAATAGGCATTTGATCCACCAATTCTAAGCCAAGTTTCTGATGTTCACTTGGCCCCATATCCCCAAAAAAATACTAACCAAGTTGCATTTTAAGTAATCTGCCAATAGGCCTACTCTGTTCTACTCAATGTACAGGCAAGTATTCTATCTAGTGCACTCACTACTGACAGTCAGCAGCCAGCACTTACTGTGTGTGTATGTGGGGGGGGCTAGGTAGGGAGGGAGGTGATTTTCTACTAGAGCACATACTTTAGGGGGAAAAAAAGCAAAGCTTTAAACGACAATTCCCATCAGTGAAAAATAACAAAATTTTCAATAGATAAATGAGTATTAAGAGAATAGATTCATGGGCCTGAAGACATTTATGACCTCCATGTGCTTATTTCAGAGGTGAGGGCAGAGAGCAGAATCAAATTCCTGGTTTCTAGCAAACAGGCTGCTAGGACAGTCTAAAATTACAGTACACTGCCAGACTATAAAGTTGGCATTACTACTTCTCATAGTTACTGAAAACCTTCAAGGCAGACTACAGCATGTCCAGTCCCTTCCTTATACACTACTACTGCTGCTTGCCAACTGTCATGGCTAAATAAAAAGGTAGCACATACAAGTTCTCTTGCCATCAAATGTCTTATCTACTTAAGAACACAAGGCATTTTTCCGAGCTGAAATAAAATTTACTTTGTCTAGGACATAGTACACTGTGAGAAAAGAATTGTTTAGCATTGATGCTTTCCTAGAAGAAAATACTTTATTATGAAATTTTGAGTGTGTACAAAGAGTTCCTACCCATTTGTTTCTCTACAGATGAAGGAATACCTTCTGACTTAAACAAATCTTTATCATTCTCCTTCTCAATTTGTAGAGTCGAGTTAGTAGTTAGTTCAGTAAAAGCACTTGATGGCTTGGGGGACACAAAAACACCATCTTCTAAGTCTTCTGGCGATGGTGCATCATGATATTCTAAGGAAGTCTGGTCTGATCTGGCTGAAGCAATGCTGTCGTCCTTGCTCACATCCAATTTCTCCAGACTCTGAGAGTGGGTGTCCAATGTCCCCGTAACCACTTTCTGATGGCCTTTTGCAGGGATATCCAGAGGAAAATATGGATTTTTATCACTAGTCTTCATCCATTCAGTTTCTGCAGGAAGTCCACATTTATGGAAAGATGTACTAACAAATGCTTTTGCATTATGGTCATCTGTAGCCTGAGATTATGAGAAGAAAGTTAAAGCAGCAGAGTCTCTAGTTATCCATTCCAATCACACCCACCCACCTTTTCCATACTTCATATTTTTTGAACTTTCTTAATTACAATTCATGTTTCATCAAATTAAAATATTTTTTAGTTGTTTAACAAAAAGTGAACTGCCGTTAACATTAATCAGTAATTCATCACTGACTAAAACAAAATATATATGTATAGGACAATGAAAAACTATAAAGTGGGTAGACTTCTATTAATAACAATTAAAGTGGACTCCACAGATACTCTTTCTATATATAAACCAATTAGGTAAGAAAAGCAACAAGATACTGAGTGAAAACCAAATCACTAGGAGGTACATATTTTAGCATTACTTCTGACACCAAATGTGTAGCTTCTCAGGCCTTTTACTTTAATAGCATAAAAGCAATACACATACACATACCCCTATTGTATTTTACTTGTAGAAGATATGAAGGTTTTTTTTATTCCTGGGCGATTTTTTAGTTTCAAGACTACCCACAAGATTGCATACAAAACCTGTGATGTTAATAAACTTACTCTATCAGTCCAGTGTGCGCTCATGCCTTCTTCCATGAAAGAAATCCTGGTTTCTTTCAGTCTGAAAGGTGGGGTGAGAGATCTCCCAGGTGACACAGAGGGAGACGCTAAAGGTGTTGTTCGAAGGCCAGACCTAAGGATGGATGGAGGAGTGAACTCGGCAAATCCAGAAGAAGTAGCTGACAGAGCCAAAGATTTAGCTTTCTATGGCGAAGAGCAAAGAGAATCCATTATTAGTGTAAGTAACTTCCACAGAGCAGACAGTAATTTCAAAGCATATACATTTTTATCTTCATAAAACAAGTAGAAAATTTTATTTCAGATTGGTGGGAAAATACAAAATTCAGTTAGAACTTTATGTTAAGTTTGTGAGACAAAATTATTTTTACACTCTTTCTAAAGGCCCTGATACTTTCCTCTTTAACTAATAAAAAACCATGAGATACCATATGCAAAAATACTTGGAAAATGAAAAATGTGTAAGCCCATTACTACCAACCATCACAAGTTTGGATTTCTTCTCTTAGTAATTTATCAAGGATGGTGGGAGAAAAGTCTTTTAAAGATCACCTATAACAGTAGTTTAAAGTAAAAAAAGTAAAATCAAGCCTAAAACCAAAGTATTTGGAAGAAAAAAATATAAACATGTCAATTATCAGCAATAAAGGATATATATTATATATCACTCAAAAACCTGAAAGCAGTTTATAAAGGATATTTTAAGGTAATCATATACTGATTTATATTATACTCTATATAGTACTCTGAAAATATAAGCAAAGCCAAAGTTCTAGGCCAGCCTGGTCTAGAGAGCTAGTTCAAGCACAGCCAGGGATACACAGAGAAACACTGCCTCAAAATAAATAAATAAATAATAAAATATAAGAAAAAAATTAAAAGTAAAGCCTTTGACTTCCCATAGTTACGCCACAAACAGCTTAATTTCTCCATGCTACAAGAAAAATGTTAATACCCCAGAGCGACAGATGGTTATACTAACCTTAACTACAGGAGGAGTTTCAAGTAAAAGCAATTCTGCAGGCCTGGAGGTATTCTGATGGGGCCTTTTTAGTTGTGAACTTAATGGCAATGAACTGGATAGCAAACACAAAGGAGATCTTGTGGGACTTTGCTGAATAAACCCCAAACAGTGAGAAGGCTGGGGGATAGGATGAACAACCAAATCCAGTAATCTAAAATAGAAAAAACTTAACTTCTTTATTAAGTTCAAAACAATTACATTTGAGTGCTCACTACTAAAACACCGTAACATGTAAATAATTTTAGGCAAGTATAGTAATGTAATAAAAAAAGTCAGTATTAGTTTAAAAAGTCTGAAGTTCTTTCCAACACAAAGGGAATTAGGAATTGTAAACAGCAATTTAAAGACTTCGGTTTCCCACCTTCCCTTTACATGTAACTTCAACCTCCAGGTAATATCTTCAGGTTACACTATCTGGTGGACCACTTGTACAGGCGGTTCTTCTTGCTATGTTTTAGTGACTAGTGTTTATATGTATATAGCTAAGGATGCCCTTCAACTTCTGATCCTGTTGCCTTTGCCTCCCAAGTGCAAAGATTATAGCATATACCATCACCCCCCACCCCCAGCTTATGGTTAAAACGTTTCATGATAAAACCAGCATCATTGCCATGTAGCGGTGGTGCATGCCTTTAATCCCAGCACTTAGGAGGCAGTGACAGGTAGATCTTTGTGAATTTAAAGCCAACCTAGTCAACCGATCAAGTTCTAGAACAGCCAGGGCTACATGGAGAAACCTGTCTAGAAACACACACATATACACCAAACAAACAAAAACCAGCATAATTTACTTCCTCCAAAATGCAATGGTGACCTCAGCCAAAAATTTGGTTCAACCTCTCATTATTAGAGGGGGCACCAAACTTTTACTTAGTGGGGGAAATATTGGGAGAAACCATTCCCACCACCCCCAGATCACTAAAATTATACTTTTAAAAAAGAATCAAGAAAAGGTATTATTAAGAAATGTTATAAAAAGAAATGCTAAACATCATAGTAGGTCTTGGGATATTCTCAAGTTTTTTGGTGTGATCCAAGAACGGACTTTCCAGCTATACATAAACAAAACAAAACACAGAAAACAGCACGTAAGCCTTAAGAAAATACCAGAGTTGACTGATAGTACCTATTTGATTCTACTTCTTCAAAAGATGATTCACTATGTATTTATTTCTGTTCAATCATTAATTAAGACTTTAATAATTTAATAATTTTAAATATTTAGGTAAGATGAAAGTATTACTGCAACTAAGCAACACAAGACACTTCAGTGAAGCCCAGGAGAAATCTTCACCAAGTCAACCAAGATTCTGTAACTAATTATAGAAACAATGTTCTTTTAAAGATCAACAAAACAAAATTAAGTTTGACAGACTGTTTTCCTAAAGGTTTTAATATGGTTTGGTTTGCTTATTTTCACTAAGCCACAAGAGGTAAGTAAACAGAAATGTTAAATATACTAATAGCTATTTATATGTGCTAAAATAACTATACTCTTGTCCAAATAATAACAGAAAGTATTTAAATTTTTACTTAAAAATAGCACTTTTTTTTTCGAGACAGGGTTTATCTGTAGCTTTGGAGCCTATCCTGGAACTAGGTCTTGTAGACCAGGCTGACCTTGAACTCACTGAGATTTGTCTGCCTCTGCTGGGATTAAAAGCGTGTGCCACCACTGCCCAGCAAAATAGCACCTTTTAAAAACTTAAGACAATTACAGTTTTTTCAATACAATCTAAGAAATTCTCACCTAGAAATTCTCTGGGATGATTTTGAAATTGGTGTTCCAACAAATGCCTCAGGAAGCTCTGGACGTGGGAAAGGACATACTACAGGAGACGGTTGTTCTGTTTTAGGACTACAGAGAAGTAAAAATTCAATTTTAAGTTAGGTATCATATGGGTTATGGCAAAAATGCTATGAGATTAGATGGAAGAGGGAAGAAAAGGCTTCTGTTTTTAACCTTGTACATCTCTGCACTGTTTACAAATAAGTCACCTGAAAACATGAAATGGGGCTAGAAAGAAGGCTCAGCAGGTAAATCTGTCCTAGTGACTGACTTCAATCTCCAGAACACACATGGTGGAGAGAACTAACTCACAAAACAATGCAAACTTAATGACAAAACAATCCTTTAACAAAGTAGCTAACTTAAAGAAGTTTCATTTTTATATTCTATAATAAACTCGGTAAGGATGAGGGTGCCTTGCTGATGAACACTGCTGCTCTTTTAGAAAGAGTACAGAACGACTTGCCTGGCACCAAGTTTGATCCCTGGGACCAATATGGTGGAAGGAAAGAACCCTCTTGTAAATAGTTCTCTGACCTCCACACAGGCTCTGTGAGCTGCATGCCTTATCCCTCCACACACACAAAGTAAAATGTAAAGGTAATTAAAAACAATACCTATTGTAAAGTGAAATGCCATTTCTAGGTTCACGACTTGCCCACACCTCTCCAATTTTAGACAACACATTACTGATGAAAGAAGATCTTGTTAACACTGTTCCAGTTACGGCTTTCTTTGGAAATGCTGACAATGGTTTGGGCCTAGGAACTAAAAAATAAAGAAAACAGGACTCAGTTGCATCTCTAACAAGCTTTTCTTTTTTTCTAACAAGCTTTTTATAAAAAGAAAAAAGTTAACATGAATGTACAACACAAAGAAATGATGGTGGTGATTCCAGGAAGGGAATCATTCAGTATCTTTTCTAGCCAGAGTCTAAGTATTCTGCAATGAAATCTTACCTTCGTGAAAAACTGATGATGTTGACAGATGGTAAGGCTTAGCTCGCTCAAAGGCTAATTTTCTCTGGACTCTGGGTAGGATTTTCCCATACTGGTCTAATATAGAATTTCGAGCCACTGATCTCTCCCGCAAACGTGGATCATGATCACTCTATTGAATACATCATAATTAACAAAATTTAATCTTCATGTTAGCTTCAACTATATCACTTAAATTTTAATTATGAATGTCTTATAGCTACATTTTTCAGCTCAGACTTCATATACTTCCTTAAAATTGTGTACACATCTATACATTCCAAATATCCAGTACCATGCCTTGATCCTTCACAACAAATATAAACAATGTAACATGAAATACGCTCCTTTACATGCACCTTCATGTGTAGGGAGTAGAAAGGAAGCCCTGAGTGTGTTAAGTTCTGAGTGATTGTACATTTTTGACATTGCCACAGGCATGTCAAGAACCAAAAGCCTAGGGCGCATGGGAAGACAGCAAACATCCCCACCACACACATAGAGGCAAAGGCTTCCTCTGGTTCATGTGTGAATATTAATGGTGTATACAGAGAATACAGCTTTCTTTCTCTGGATATTTATGGCCTGAAGACTGCTTCTACCAAGATTAAATAAACCTCTCTCCTTGATTCAGCTGTACACTATAAACCCTACCTCCTCCTTATTTATCTGTACATAATAACCAAGCCTACTTGTTCAGCTATATGCAATAACCCCACATCCCTGTTTAACTGCATATAATAAACAAGCTGTACTTCCAGGGTGCAGTGGTTTCTCCCTTAAAAAGCCCAGTCCGCCTGATTCCTGCTTTTCTTGTCATTAGGTATATTTCATCATTCTTCATTCTCCCAATGCTCCAGTAAGGTCCATCTCTGGAGCCATGCTGGATATGGCATCCAGGCAGATAAAACTCTCAGATACTATCATTTTACAGATCA
The DNA here is from genome assembly GCA_001685095.1 of Ellobius talpinus. NCBI lineage: Eukaryota > Metazoa > Chordata > Mammalia > Rodentia > Cricetidae > Ellobius > Ellobius talpinus. The sequence continues at coordinate 17,146 of LOJH01011425.1, forward strand.
AGAACCAGGTTCAAAGGGTGCCCTATGTGCACAGAACAAGCTACGAGTTAGTCTGACCTCTGAATGTTTTCTGTACTATACAACTCCTACTCTCTAGGAGTCTTCCTTTCATTTTCTCTAAGTGAGGGGGTCTCTATCAGAACACTGTGGCACACACAGAATTCTGTAAATAGTAATATCCAGGTCCCAGTGAAAACCATAACAATGAGGATTCTCCAAGTTCAAGACAATGTAAAGCAAATGGCCATTAAACTCTAAGTTCTTGTAAAATAAGCAAAAAAAGGCTTCAGCTTTCCTCATTCTCATTTCACACAATGAGACAACTTTAACCATACATACCATGAGAGTATTCTTCAGAGTCTGGTTTAGTTTCAAGGCAGAAATATAATTAGCACGCTGTAAATGGTGAACTAGAAGGAATTCTTGATTCTGAACACTGGTGCTGGATTGTAAAAATTTCACTAAACATTCCTAGGAAGAACAAAGAGATTTGTAAACTATCAATTTACCCTAAATTTCTTTAAGTCTATACTGATTGGTGATTAATTACCTGCTCAGTGTCTGTAAGTGGTAGCTTTAGTAAATCCTCTATTAAGCCCATCTCCTGACAAACTTCATAAGCATGCTTTAGTAGTACCTCTATATTCACTCTGTTTGAATTCTGTCGCAATAAGTTCCAGGCCTCAACCATGCACCTGAAATTGGTAACAAAGATTCAAAGAGCTACATAACACATAGAAAAGTCACCTGCTTATAGCATTTCAAAGATAATATGCATGTGCAATTATAAAATACTTGAAATTTTTATTTAATACTTGTACACAATGAGTCTTGCTAATCTCAAAAAGACAACTGGGCACCCCTCCACAACAACATGGAGTTTTACTATGTAGCCCTAGCTATCCTGAAATTCACTATGTAGTCCAAGATGGCCTTGAACTCACAGAGATATGCCTACCTCTGCCTTCCCAGCTGCAACTGGGCACCTCAATTTTAGGCAGTTTTCCAATATTTAAGTGTTATGTAGTAAAAAATAAAGCTGACAAGGTGGCAAAATCTTAAGGCGGCCTGGAAAGAACTGAAGGTTTACATGGCATCACAGAGAAGTCAGGGTACTATGGTAGTGATACTCAGCATGAACAGAATACGAGAACAAATTGTGAAGACCTGAGTAAGTGATTTTCGCTGATCTATACCAAGATCTAATCGGAAAACTTGGATCAACTTCAAACAATCAAGTGGAAGATCTGAAATGCTCTTCTGTGAGCAGTAACGCCATATAATGAAGAAATGTTTCTTACACAGAGTCTCCTAAACATCAGCCTGGGATTCTGTATACTCTGCGGGTAAAAAAAAAAATCTCTGTTTGTGGTAATTTAAATAAGAATGTCTCTCATAGGCCCAGGCATTAACATTTTGGTCACCAGTTAGTGGCATCTGTTGGGGGAGGTCTAGGAGGTGCAGCCTGGCTGAAGGAAGTAGGTTTAATATTTAAAAGACTTGAGCTGCCATTCTCAGCTTATGGTAAAGGATAAGCATTACTCTCCAGCCACCATACCTTCCTGCCATGATGACTTTCTGAATTTAAGCCCCCCAAACCATTCTTCTATGAACTGCCTTAGTCACAGTGTTTTATCAGTCACAGAAAAGGAACTTAACATGGATCCCACTATCAATCACTACTGCCATTTGCTAATGAATTACAACTCTGGCAACAGCTGTAATGACACTATGCACCTAACCTCAGAATATTCCAAGGTGGGCATTAACCTCATGAAACACCTGCAGGATAAACTACAGTTTAGAAGGTGGTTAGCTTAACTTCCCAAATGCTAAAATGACAAATGTACAACAGAAAGTGGTAGTTTGAGTTAAAATCTATTCAAGTACAAAGATTATCCTCTTAAAATCTTTGCCCTGGCTAAGTGGCTATTTCTAATGACATTTTCTTCTTACTGCATGAGTATTTGTGCATACGAGATGTGTGAATGTGGGTGTATGTGTTGTGGAGGTCAAAACAACTTGGTGCAGTCACTTCTCTTCTTCTACCTTTGTGACGGTTCCAGGGATCAAATTCACATTTATCACGCTTGCACAACAGGCATTTTTGCTGGCTTGAGATACCTGGCTGGTCCCAGTAGGACTTTAAGGATTCAGCATAACTAATAAGCAGCAGCACTAATATAAATAGTTAAAAAGCCACAGGATTACCTCATTTGAATTGCACAGTCTTGGCGAAGGGGTTATTGTTCTTATGTTTGAAATACTGATTATTTTTAGCTATCGGCTATTTTTAACAATGATTATACAATCACTGAGCTTTGAATGCTAGAAAAATTACTATGTGGCACAACCTTTAAGTTCAAACTTCCCAAATATAACTGTTATAGTTCAAAGACTTAGTGATTAAACACTTGGATTAGAGATACAGGTAGAAGAGAAAAATTAAGTAACTATGTGCTTATCACAGGACATGCCCTGGACTTTTATTTTATTGAATAACTCACTGTAAAGCAATGTGCTTTGCTTGGTGGTTATTGTCTTCTTCCTCAGATCACGCTTAGGAATGGTTTCTTGCTCAATGAAATAAGGATATCCCTTCCCATTTTCACTTAGTGAAGCTACAGCTAGCTACTTTTCCTAAAAGTATTTTTTACTTTCAAAAAAACAATCACCTTCACTGACATAACATTCTCCAACTTTTTAGCAACATTCAAGTCACTCTTTACTCTGGGTTTATGTGGCCAGCAATGAAGGTGGTGGTAAGGGAGGGAAGGGGGACTTGCTGGGGACTGAATCCCAGAGTATTCAGTCTGGAGCAGGAAAGGAAGACATCCAATGTTGACCTCTGCAAGAAGTGCATGGCTTCAACATGCACGTACAGATGCTATGTACAAAATATGTAAATATGTATAACACACACAGTGTACATACACAAGTATGAAAATAAATAATAAAAGCTCTCTCGGGGAGGATCATTAGCTCAAATCTGGATCTGGTTTAAACAGTAAAGATATGAAACTTGCTCTTTTCTTAAGTCCATACCTAATAAACTGTTCATGCAGGAGACTATAAATGTCATCAAAGAGCAGCAAAGAGGGGTCGGTGTTAGTTTCTGCCAAGTACTCTCCTTTACGTATTTATTATTTATCACATTCTAGGTGAAAGGCACCATGGATTTGCCTTATAAGAATTTTAGGTAATGTGACCAATGTAAAATTATGTACTTTTGTTTTTTTGAGGCAGGGTCTCATCTATCTATCTCATGTATCCATAATTCAGATATATGCCACCTCACCTAGTTCTATTTTTTCACTATCTATTCCATTTATTAACCAATTCCATTTATTAAAATGTGATCAAGAGCTTCTGTTTTTAAGATGTACTTACCTATTAAAAAGCAGAACAGTGAGGTGAAGGATGATATCACTGCTATTGGACACTGTGGGCTTCATTGTCTGAAGATACCGGAGAGCCTGTTTGTGCTCTCCCTGACTCATAAAGGCTTCAATTATCTTTGAATGTTGCCACGACACAGGTTTTGCAGTAACTGGGTGGAACAAAAGGCCTAAACCATTCTGCAAAATGATGAAGTGTTTGTATTTAGACAAAGTAATTGGCCCTTAAAAAGGGCAAATAGTATTAAAATTCACAGAAGTCAAATTAAGTAAGTTTAATGTAAGTAAAAAGAGCTAATAATCTATGGTAGAGTTCAAAGAACAAAAGTGTCATATCTTTGAGATCTTGTATATAAAATTCTTTTTATACTAATTTCATGCCCCATTAACAAATTTCGTCTTCTTTGGCTCATGCCAAAACCAAAACTCAACTGTCAGTGCTACACCATTCCCAACCATCTATCTGTATGATCCCCTTTTAATAGAAAGTAACCTGAGATTATTAACTGGTATTCTTGCTGCTTGGGTGAGAGCACTAGTTAAAAAGCTATCACCTCTAGAAATAGACAACATCACCTTATGTCAAGATAATCTAACTTTACATCTTTCCTGTGTACGAACTTACAAAAGCTTATATTCCAAGTGAAATACTTACCTCATAGTCATTGTGATCTAACAGCCAAAATCCTTGAACTAACTTAACTTGGCCCCAAGAAATAGCAAAGGCAGTTGGAAAAGATTCAATGGGAGTATCCATTTTGTTTGGAAAGGAATACATAATATCGAGTAGCAAATAAATGGTCTTTTAAAAAGGGATTAAGGACAATAAGCAGAAAGAAAAAAATACACGTATACTTAGACTAGGGAATAGATGTAGAATTAAGAGGTTTTAAAAACTTATGTTACAAGGCCATTAGAAATATCCGAATATGGCTTTAGTTCATTACAGATAGGCAAAGGGAGTAGCATGCCAACCTCCTTTATCCTGTATTTTAGTGCTACAACAAAGGAATGAATGAGCCAGGTGATGGCGGTGCTGCCTTTAATTCCAGCACTCAGGGAGGCAGAGGCAGGAAGATATCTGTTGGTTTGAAGCCAGGCTGGCATACAGAGTGAGTTCTAGGAGAGCCAGAGGTGGGGGACGGACATTTCATGAGACTGGGTTAGCTATTTGAGAGTCCTGCTACTGGAATTTTATGATTTTGATGATATACAAATACTTATTAAAAGGATACAATAGCATGTTTGCTTGTTTCAGTAATGTTGTCTAATAAATATATGTCAAGTAGTGCCTATAAAAGAAAAAGATAAAAATGTCAGTGCATTTTATAGACTTCTTCATGTCCCACTTTCTCTAGCCTGTCAGGCATGAAATATTCATTCAGTTATGAACTCTTCCTCCCTCAAGACTCTTTAAATGATTCCATATTACTGTAACCTACATGGATGCTAGCAGGAGGATATTTTCCTGTGCCTCCTTCATCCCGTTTCCACAACTTCTCAACTTGATCTCCTAGCTGAGAAACTAATCCATCAATCATCAAGCAATCATGGTTCCACTTCCCTCTGCAATACAGGAAACATTAAAGATGATCTGTATTAATGTTCACTTTTGATATCAAAACAATCAGCATCAAATGCTCAAAAACTATACAATTATCAGAAGATAGGTGAGAAGCAGACTTCACTCAGTATCATGAGACTGCAGAAATAAAGTATTATTTGTCAGAAAAATTCCTAAGTTGTGTCAAGTCCAGTCATTACCAAGCCAGCCAGTGAAGATTAAATACTAGGAAAGAACAGGGTCTAACCAGCAAAATGGATGAGACTCTTGTAATTCTCACCATTTTGAATTAATTACTAGCAGACCCAGGTGATAAAAATATTTCTGTTCCAACAGAGAGCTGAATCCTGATTTATTCATTCAAAAACATACTACTGAATACTTTCAATGTGATAAACAGATACTTCCCCTGCTTATTTCCACACCTATAAATAGCAGCGGCAGTTTTTATTTGCTGAAACCATCCTAAGAGTCAGACATATACTTAGTGTCCTACACATTTAATTTTTATATTGTAGCTTACAAATAAAGCGAATCTCCCAAAGAACATACCCTTACAAAATAATGGCTATAAAACTTTAAAATATGCCTAATCAGAACCAGGAGTCGTGAACCACATCTAGAATTTTTGAGGCAGAGAATCAAGTTTAAGGTTATGCTCAGCTACAGTTAAGTTCTACATCATAGTTGGGTGGTGGTGGCGCATGCCTTTAACGTACATCATGAATCACTGCTTCAAGATACAAAAGAATAAAGAATATTAAAAACCAAAACCACAATTTCCCAAGTTCATGTCCATTATCCTAGAACAGTTACACTAAAGGGATTGATTTCCAAAATTCACAGCAAATTAGAATTATAGCTCATTCCCAGGATAATATGACCCAAGAAATCTGGAGTCGGTGCTTGTAAGTCACACCCTAAATGCTACTTGGTCAATCTGAGGAAGACTAATTCCAGAGACAGGATTCAGGTTCTAAATGTTTCTTCTACCATAACTTTTTTTTTAATTTCAAAGCAACTAACTAGGCTATACATTTTTTTTATTTTTATGAGAAAACTACAAAAAAGAAAAGGAAAACAAGATTGAAGTTTTGAAAATTGTTAAAATAATCAATTCACTATGTATTTACAGGTTTTCAATGAATTGAAGATTCCAGTCTTTTTTCCAAATAAGAATTCCCGGGGGGTAGAAGAATGATTCTACAAACGCCTGTGAGAAATCACTCATGAATATCATTTTATTTAGAAAATAATGATAGTATGCTTTAGTGCAGGCATTAGGTTGGAAGTCATTTTTACTACATTAATCCTACCAATCAACAAGCATGGGAAACTGCTCTAGCTTCTGAATTGTCTTCAATTTCTTTCTTCAATGTCTTAAAAAAAAAAGTTTTAGTATACAAGCCTTATACTTGCTTGATTAAAGTACCCCAAGATACTTTATACAAAGGAAGGTAACTGATCTGTGTATTAGCTTTGTCTCCTGCTATGCCATTGAAACTATTTATTTATTAGCTGTATGGTTTACTTGTTGGAATTTTTAGGGTTATTCTGAATACTATCATAACATGTGCAATACCCCACATCCTAAGTTAAGAATACATACTTAGGTGGGGGAGGGGACAGAAAGAAAATATTTCATGAGACTGGGTTAGATATTTGAGAGTCCTACTACTGGAATTTTATGATTTTTGGTAATATACAAATATTTATATATTACCAGCAGTAGATGGCTAACATGAACCAAAAACACTGGCATTTTTGCTCCAAATGCTTTGTCTGGGCATTTTCTTCTTGCCCTAATGTCTTTTGTCTATATATTATAGTTTCCAATTGTGTGTTTTTAGAGGGTTTCTGTGATTGACAATGTGTGTTTCTTGTGATTTTTCTTTGGCTCTTTAAGTTTTTTGGCTTATTTGTTTGTTCTGTCCTAATCAGTTTTGCTTTTATCTTATTTGTTTTTGTTTTAGATGTCTGTTTGCTTTCTGATGAGAGAGAGAAAGAACAGATGTGGATTTAGGAGGATGGGAGGATCTGGAAAAGTTGCAGGAAGGGGAGTAACAATCAGAATATATTCCATGAAAAACTATTTTCAATAAAAGTACAGATATTAAGTTAAAACAAACAATCTAAACTAGTAATGTCAAGACCAAGAAGTTCAACTAGCCATTTTAAAGACTGAGTATAGTCAGGCTGCACTGTACCTGGGCAAGCGTTCACACTTCTGCCGACGACTGGTATAGTAGTTCTGAATAATAGAGTAATTGTAGCGTAGCCTTGACAGCTGCAGAGCATCATCTGGAGGTTTTATTAAAGTTGGGGGAAAAAGTTAGTAAGAGTGCCAAATATCTCAAAATTTAGGTTATACCAATCGATTTTACTGTAATTGCAAAATAAATTTTTAGTCTTGCTAAAACTTATTTCCTTATTATTTTTTGAGACAGAGTTCCTGCATAACCCTGGCTGTCCTGAAACTTGCTCTGTAGGATCAAGCTGACCTTGAACTCAGAGATCTGCCTGCCTCTGTCTCCCAAGTGCTGGGATTAAAGGTATGCGCTACCACCGACCCCACTAATCTTGCTAAAATTTAATCAATACAAGAACACAATCTTTAAAAAAAATGTATAAAGTTGGGAGGAGTGGGGGTAATGGATCTGAAAGGAGTTTGAGAAAGTGCACAGGTTAAATATAACCAAAATGCATAGTATACATGTAACAACCAAATAACTAAATGGTCAAGTAAGGAAAACTTCTCTCATGAAGTTTTGATAAGGATGCTGGTGGGACTTAACAGCCTAGAAAGTCATCCTCATAATTTTACTCCTGTGGCATTTGAAAACAAGTAATATTCACCATTTATTTAAGTTAGAATGCAAACAAAGAGTATGACCAACAATTACACATGTGTAAGCAGAGCAACTTGAATAAAATCTACTGTACTTCCTAGAAATACAAGTCTGGTCTTCGTTGTAAACAAACTCCATAGAAGTCATTACTGAGCTGGGTGGTGGTGGCAAAAACAAACAAACAAAAACAAAAAACCAACCAAACACAAAAATAAAAATCAAAAAATGGCCAAACCAAAGCATAACTATATTAATGCCAGCATGGGGTATACACTTTTGATCCTAGCACTCAGAAGGCAGAGGCAAACAAATCTGTGTGAGCTCGAGGCCAGCCTGGTCGACAAGAGCTAGTTCCAAGACAGGCTCCAAAGTTACAGAGAAACCCTGTCTCAAAAAACAAAAACAAACAATAAACAAAACAAAACCATATTAATGCCAGTGTGGGGTATACACTTTTTTTTTTTTNGGTTTTTGAGACAAGGTTTCTCTGTAGCTTTGGAGCCTTGCTGTTAAACTAGATCTTATAGACCAGGTTGGCCTCGAATTTTTAATCACAGTACTCAGAAGGCAGAGGCAGGCGGATCTCTGTGAGTTCAAGGCCAGCCTGGTCAACTCATTGAGTTATAACCCTAGCATCTAAAGGCAGATGAAACTCTACGATTTTTGAGATTAGCCTAGTCTACATGAGTTTCAGGCCACACAGGGATAAACAGTGAGACCATTTTTCAAAACTGAACAAAATAACAACAAAAGCACTAAACAAGCAAATTAGGTTATAAAAATCATAGTTCCATGGGTCTAAGTTATAGGTAGTGATATTTTAGAAGCCATGTTTTCTCAAATTTGCTGTTATTTTACATGATAATCCAATGAACATACACAGAGCCTCTGTGAGGCGATGAAGGTACAAAGGGAGAATGAAGACCAGAAAACATAATATGAAGGCTCAGAACAGAACAATAACATTATGGAGTTAGGATGCTTCAATCAATATTAATGTATTAAATACTTTACCTAAGCCTTCAGGTAAAAGTCCAGAATGAGAAAACCACAGAACCATTTGTGCATATTGACAGATAAGTTGGGTAACCATATGCTTATTGCTCAAGTCCACCAGTCCTATAATAAAGAATTAACATTGGTTGTTTAACTTTCATTTTATTGACCACAAATGACAAATCAATCAACAGCGTGCATACATTTGTGCGTGCGTGTGTGTGTAAAAAATTTAGTTTGCATTTAGTATACATTAAGCCAACGTGAGGTTAAGCAAATCTCTAAAACGTTAAGATAACTAAAATAGGCATTTTATGCAAACTACAATTAGTTGTTTCCTACAAAATGCAATTAAAATAGACTGAAAATAGATTATTCAAATTAAGCCTATAAATAAAATTGTACTTTTTTTCAAATGGCAAAATAAAGCAAAAACAAAACAAAAAGTCATTTTTTTTCAATAAAAAGACATGTTAATCTCGAATTTTAAATTCTACTGGTTGTAAATTCTAAGGTCAGCAAGTTGGCTGACACCTGTCGAAAAAGCCAGGAGACCTAAGTTCAAACCCTAGAACAGCCATTTGAGTAGAACCAAGGCCAGCACAATATACCATATGTGCACACACACAGTTGATTGCATTCCAGATCAATAGCTGCAGGTACTGCCCTGAAATGTCATTGGTTGTCAATAACTGACCAGTTGAAAAGTCATGTCCATTTCTTTCATCCAGTTGCCTTCACTCTGTCAATATAATGAAGTGTGTAGACAGAAACGCACATGCATTTCTTTCTTATTTTAATAGGCGTATCTTATCAGCGTTAAATAGCTTATGTGGTTAATAAAATGGGAGAACAGCTATTGTTCTAAGTACAGTAATTATTATGTGCTAACTCTGAGAGCTTGTGAGGACTCTGTAGAATGGTATTATCTCTCATTTTAAATATGAGGAAACGGAGGCATCCAGCAAGGGTTGATGAAATGTCCAAGGTAAAGAAGTCTGTCACTCGCTAAACTGGTAAGGACAGATTTTAATCAGCAGTACACTGCTGCAGCAGAGAAGATTCCAGGCCAAACTCAG
>LOJH01011426.1:8156-23130 GCA_001685095.1 Ellobius talpinus
AGAGAGAGAGAGAGAGAGAGAGAGAGAGAGAGAGAGAGAGAGAGAGAGACCAGTAATGCAAATGCCTTTAATCCCATTACTCAGGAGGTAGAGGCAGGGGGATCTCTGTGAGTTTAAGATCAGCCTGGTTTACACAGGGAGTTCCAGGATAGTCTCATAGAGAGATCTTGTTCCACCCTTGTTCCTTTCTTCTTTCATTTAGCATTCATTTATTCAATGAGTATTGAGCACCTATGGAATTCTCACCCTGCAGGGCATAAGGAATGCAGGATCTCTGCCCTAGATGTCCCTAACCTGAAGGACAACTGAGAGCCACTCACCCAGGAGCAGAAAAATGGAAAATCACCTGAGGAAGGACCCAGCAGGGCCTCCCTTGAGTGGGTAGAGGACTCACTTGCTCCACCTTAGATTCATTCAACTGTGAGAGTGTTGGCATAGGAGGACTTTCCAGCTGGAAGCCAAAGAGCCTGACACAAGAACAGCCTCTGGTGAAAGGGAGTAGCGAAAGGGTGAAAGTCTAGAAGTGGAAAGGAAGCCCCGCGGCAGTGCGTGCATGCATGTGTGTGTGTTTTGTGTGTTGGTGTACATGCTTGTATGGGTGGACCTGTGCATGTCCTATGCAAGCAGGGCAGGGTCTCAGCCTCCAGCTGACACAGCTGGGTGCCGCCAAAGACATCCTTACTCAGGACATTCTGTATGTGTGGTGTCCTCTTGGAGGGCTTCCTGAAGGGGTTGGAGGCTTAGAGCAAGGATTGGAGGCCTTGGGCTGGAGCACAGGCCTGGGAAGAGTACTAACAGACTTCTCCAGGCCTCCTGTCATCCTGGCCTGTGGCTGTCACCTACTCCCTCTAGTTCTTAGTGTAAAACAGGTGTCATTCTAAAAGACCTCCCTGGATAGTGGTGAGGGGACCCTGCCTTTGAAGCTCCGTGCAGACCATCCTGAGCTGTTCAATGGTGGCCTCTGCTTCTTGGAAGAAGACACTTACCAGCTGGGAGCTGCCTGCTGGGTACCACCTCACCCGTGCCAGCTCTCCGCAGGGACCCAGGCTCAGCATCTTCTCCCCTTCAGGTCTGGTTCAGTAACCGCCGTGCCCGTTGGCGCAAGCAGGCAGGAGCTAACCAGCTGGCTGCCTTCAACCACCTTCTGCCCGGAGGTTTCCCACCCACTGGTATGCCCACCTTGCCACCCTACCAGCTGCCGGACTCTACCTACCCCACCACCACCATCTCCCAAGGTGAGTGTCTGTGATTCGAAAGTGGACAGTCCTGTTGTTAAGACCTTAAAACTCCGGTCACTCAGGGCTAAAGAGTCAGCCGCTCCCATCCCTCCACCCTCCAGGGCTGCACTGGGCCACTGAGACCCCTCATTGAAGGAATATCCTTTGGGTGCAGTTCTTCAGGTAGCTTCTAAGATGCCATACAACCCCAGTGAGGGAATGCCAAGAGAGGGAGGTGGCAGGGAGAGAGCCCAGGATACCCAACAGCCCTTGAAAGTAAATGTTTCCTCCCAGTTTCCTAGATGCCCCCTCCCTGCATCTTGCTCCCACCCCAGCACACAGGAGGAACCTCTTGACATCTGAGGCACAGGGCTGCCTCCTAAAGGGCCTAGAGGCTGACATTCTGGAGGCTAAGGAGTCAGAGAGCCTTGCCCATGATTCGCAGTAAGAAATCAAGCCAGTGCTGAGGACAACAGTCCGTGTGCAGGGGGATACTACTGAGCCAAATAGTGTAGTGGCCGCAAGGAAAACCAACTCTAGTTCAGTCATTTCAAGCATAGTTCACAGGCTGGCTCAGCAGTTAAGAGCACTGGTTGTTCTTCCAGAGGTCCTGAGTTCAATTCCCAGCACCCACATGGTGCTCACAGCCATCTGTAATGAGATCTGGTGCCCTTTTCTGGTGTGCCTAAGGACAGAGCACTCATGTACATAAAATACATAAATAAATAAACTTAAAAAAAGAAAAGAATTCAAGCATAGTTCACTGATTGATTGACCTTGACTCTAGACCAACCTGACTGAACCCCAGAGGCTCCGGTCCCCTCTCCCCATAAGCTAGGACTCACTCTTGCTTTGTACCCTTCTCCAGCATGACTGAAGGCACCTGACAAATCAGCATTACCCTCAAAATGCTAACAGGGCAAGTCTGGGTAGACTATTGTCTTCAGCAGGTGCAACTTGCAATCCATTTATTGAGCATCTCCTGTATACCTAACACAAAGCACCAGGACGTATCTGTGTGCAATTTGCCAGAGGTCATCTAGATGTCAGCTGGATGGCAGTCAAGCCTGGACCAGTCTATAGGACTGTCTGAGAACCAGCTTGTTTCAATCCAAGTCACTTGAGAAGCTGGTCCCTTCCTTCCAGAGGGCATGTCTGGGTGGAAGGGTCCCAAGGCTGCTTTGCCACTTGCTTAGGACCTCTCTGGGTCTCTCCTCAGATGGCGGCAGCACAGTGCACAGGCCCCAGCCCCTTCCACCGTCAACCATGCATCAGAGTGGACTGGCTGCAGCCGCTGCAGCAGCTGATACCAGCTCTGCTTATGGAGCCCGCCACAGCTTCTCTAGCTACTCGGACAGCTTCATGAACCCAGGGGCCCCCTCCAACCACATGAACCCTGTCAGCAACGGCCTGTCTCCTCAGGTAGGTGCTCCATTTGGCGAGTCTCATTGCCAGACTCCTGCTGGCTCAACCAGAAGGGCTCAGGGCAACCCAGGCTGTTTCTCTCCCACAGGGGAAATGTGTTACTCAGAACTCAGTGGTCTTGGGAAGCCTCTGGGCCTGGGGACCCTGAGAGAATTTGAATGGGAAACCAATGTTCCTTCTTCCTTCCCTTGCCTGTGTCTGTGATCATGGCTCTGGACTGACCTTCCTCTTGCTGCCAAGATTTCCTCAAATCAGCAGGGACCGATTATAGGACCCACTCTTGGCCCAACAGCCATTCCAAGCTTGATAACTGACCCATGGTGCCTTCATGTGCACCAGGCACTTTCCTACAGTGAGCAGGAGAAGCTAGGCTCCGGGTTTGAAGCCAGAACCAAGAGTTCTTCCTAGATCCAGCCAACACTCCATGCCTTGTTTGTTGTCAGGATTGACCAATCACTGGGAGAAAGGGATCACTCCTATTGGTGGAGAGAATTGCTGCCAAGGTGCTGGGCCAGGAACTCGACTCTAGATTGGAACTTAGAAACTCAGGTTCATTCGTGTGTTCTTGGTTCCTAGCTCAGTCACTCATGACCTAATGGAGTCAAGGCTTTGGGAAACGATGGAACAATAACAAAGAGTTTGGAGTGGCTATCGGTGGGTTTGCTGAGCAGACAATAGATAAGACATAATGACGCTTGGAGTGTGAGTGATTTTTGAGGAGTTGCTGTGTTTGCTTCTGTAGTTGTAACAGGCTCCCAGGTCCCCCTGAGGAAAGAAGTTTACTTTCCCTCCCACCTGCTGTGTCCCTCTTCCTCCCGTCTGCAGAGGCCATGCTTGGCAAGGAGAGCAAACTGATCTGAACAGCTGTGTTGTGTGGGAGAAGGTACAGTCTTTGGGGGGAGGTGGAGAGCCTCCTTCTGCTGCTCTGGGGGCCAATGTACATCTGGGTACTCAGCTTTGTCCTGTTTACAGTCTATTCCTAATAACCTACCAGGAACACAGCTGTGGTATGTGGATGATTATGTGCGTGTGCGTCCATCTACTGATGATGATAACTGACTAGGGTGGCAAGGGTACCCTCTGAACAGTAAGGCTTGAATGGAGTCTGGAAGTCAAAAGTCTCAACGTTTCAAAGTCCCAGCTTAACTCAGAGTGAACTCTCATCTTCATGGCTCTGGGGTCTTGGGAGGGATCTGTTGCAGGGATGGGGGACAATTCATAGTACAAATTGACATCCCTTGTCCTCTGTCCCCAATAGGAAACTCCCCCATGGTTCATCTAGGCCCCCTAGGAGTGTATCACCTGAGCTGAGCTAGATTAGCACACTATCACCCAGAATCAGAGATCTGGTCCCTGACACCTGGATAGTCTTAGCCATGCAAGTTGGAAGGCATTTTTGTTTTTCCAGAAACCAAAGGGGGTCCTGTGTGTGGCTGAAACTGGGAAACTTAGGGGTGGGACCAGCATGCGTATCTTGCTGGTGGTCTGTGGCTGCCTGTGGGAAAACAGAGCTCTTCCATGCTTTGGCTAAGATCTCTTTTCCCCATCAAATCTTGGAAATGGGTGGCTCTGAGTGTCAGGGACTCCCTGGAGAGGCCCATCAAGATTTCATAAGAAATCCTTTTGTGGGCTGGAGAGATGGCTCAGAGGTTAAGAACACTGGCTGCTCTTCCAGAGGACCAGGGTTCAGTTTCCAGCAATCATATGGTGGCTCACAACCATCTATAATAAAATCTGGTGCCCTCTCCTGGTGTGCAGGCCTACATGGAGACAAAACACTGTATATATAATAGATAAGACATAATAAATAAATATTTTTTTTAAAAAAATCTCTTTTTTTCTTGAAGTTCGACAAGGTTCCCATTCTGGAGGTGGCGCCTCAGAGGTCCGATGTACCTAGTACAGGCCATACATCAGGTTCTACACCCCTACTTGGGATAAATCAGTAAAGACAAGTGGGGAGACCCTGCCCTGGGGAGCCACAGAGCAACCAAGTTCCTAATGACTCAATGACAAGAGGACTGAGCTTTCTGTATTCCTAGGACAGATACTGTGCTGATTGTTATTCGTATTTTAACCCATGTATGAGTCAGGATTCAAACCCACATCCCAGGAGTCCCAGATCCTGAGTTCTCAGCTGGATGGAGAGAAGGGTTCCTTTGAGTCATGTTGTGAGAAAAAAAACAACAAAAAAAAAACAAAAAATAAGGTCCAGGTACCTCAGATTGGAGGCTACTGGCAGAGTAGAGTTGGTCAGAAGCCTTCCTTGAGGCTCGGAACCTCTAATGCCCCCGCACAGACCCCCCACCTTATAGACCTGTAGAACTTAGCTCCATTTGGGAAATAACCAGGCTAGCTAAAAGATAAACAATTATATTTTTATTTATTATAAGAAGAAAAACTCACGAAACAGGAATGAGAAGTCCAAGCTCAGCTGTGCTGCAAAGGAGCCACAGAGAGAGCACCTGGGCCATGTGTTTTTTTTTCCTCTGGGTCCCAGAAAGCCACACCCTAACTTGGTCCCACCTCTTGAAGANGAAATAACCAGGCTAGCTAAAAGATAAACAATTATATTTTTATTTATTATAAGAAGAAAAACTCACGAAACAGGAATGAGAAGTCCAAGCTCAGCTGTGCTGCAAAGGAGCCACAGAGAGAGCACCTGGGCCATGTGTTTTTTTTTCCTCTGGGTCCCAGAAAGCCACACCCTAACTTGGTCCCACCTCTTGAAGATAATTGGTTAACAAAGCTTCCCCATCATAGACCCCTACTAGCCATTAAGTACTCCACAAGGGAACCCTGGTTGTGCCCTGAGTACTTCTGATGAGGTACCGGGAAAGAGAAGCCTGTCCAGGGACTTCATTTCTGATGGCTCCCATGGTTAAGACTTTGCTCCTGGCTGCAGGTCAGTTACCTGGAAAATGACTTAGAAAATAACTCCTGAGAAACAGGACATGGTGGTGCGCATCTGTAATCCTACCGAGCACTTGGGAGGTAGGAGCAGGAGGAGCAGAAATCCTTTAGCTTCATAATGAGCTGAAGACCAGCCTGGGCTACAAGAGACACTGTTGGGAGGGGGGAGAAGGAAGGCAGGCAGGTTGGCAGGCAGCCTTTGCAAGGTGAGTCCTTCAGGTTTTCAGCACTGCAGGTAGATAAGATGGACATTTGCTTCCCGTTCTTCCCAGGAACAGTGTGAAAGACCTACAGGACAAGGAAGAGACCAGCCTGATGGAAGGGTCTCAGTCTGATGGCAAAGCAGAACCCCTGACCTTAGGAGAAGCATGGCAGAGACACATTTCTTGTCTCAGGTGCCCTGATGGAATGGCCTCCCTTGTTGAGGTCCCAGTGGGATGTAGAGACAGGTGTCAAGAGGTTATGATGAGCAGTCAAACTTATCCACCCATAACCCAAGCAAAGAGTCAGGTCAGGGGCGAAGTTCTGCCATGCAGGGGACCTCACGCTGCCGGCAGGGGACCTGTGCTGGGCCTCTTTGGGGGCACACTTGTGAGATCTGGGGGAAGAAGTCATTCCTTGTGCTCCCTTCTCACTCTCCATTGGTGGATGGACTTGGGAGTGGAAACTGAGGTCCGGGGAGGCCTGGTGTGCCAAGATTCTCACAAAGTCACACTCTAGACCCTGAGTCAAGGGCTCTTGCTGCTGTGTCACAGAAGGTGACATGGTCACAGCTCACTCTCACTCCTCACACCCTCGCTCACCATCATCTTCTTTGACCCTCTCCGTATTTACAGTTCCCTCCAAAATAGTCTGTAGGTGGGCCATGAGTCACATGCCCATGATTCCAGCAAATCAAGCCCTTTTGTCTTTTCCTCTTCTTGGCTCCTTCTTCCTTTTCCCTCCTGTGCCTAGAGTAGTTATAGGGCACCCTAATGGATTGGGGGAGGGAGTGTGGCTCAGAGGTAGAGTGTTGCTGACCCTGTACTAGGCTCAGGACTTGACCTCTAACATTATAAACATTAAAAAATGAATAAATAGGTCAATGCTAATTACAGTGATCATCAACACAAAGTTAATGCTGAATTCAGGCCAGGCATAGAAGCAGCAAAATGTGGTACTTGCTTCTATTTCTAGAATCCTGGCAGTTGTCTTATGACTTCCATTCTGCAGGTGGGAAGACTATGTCATCCAGGGTCATCTATCTATCCATCCATCCACCCACCCACTCATCCACCCATCCATCCATCTATCATCCATCCATCCATCCATTCATCTACCCATCCACCCAATTACCCATTTATCCATCCATCTACCTTCTAACTCATCCGTCCATCCATCCATCCATTCATCTACCCATCTACCCAATCACCCATTTATCCATCCACCTACTTTCTAACTCATCCATCCATCCTCCCTCAATCCCATTTATCCATTCATCATCCTACCCAACCAGCCTCACATCTAGCTATCATATCATCCATATATCCATTCATTCACTCACCTACCAAGTCCATCCATCCATTCATATATCATCCAATCCATCCTTCCATCAATCTACTTACACATCCATCCACATATCTATACATCTACCTGCCTTACCCTCCCACCAATTTATCTTCTCATTCATTTATTCATCTTCCTATCCAACCACCTGCCCACTCATCCCCTATCCACCTACCAACATATCCACAAATCCATCCATAATACAGTTTATCCATATATCCACCTATCTACCTATCTACCCATCCACCCTCCCATCTATCCAATCTGTCCATCTATCCATCCCCCTATCCACACACCTATTTATTCATCTTATTTATTCATATTTCCATTCAACCATTCATTCACTCCATATACATTTCCATCTAGCTATCTATCCATCCACTCATACGTCCATACATTTAATCATCTACTCATCTATTCATCCATCCATCCATCCATCCATCCAAGGTGCTGTGCCAGTCTTTCCCAGGTTCTAGAAAGCATCAGAGCTAAGATTGGGACAGCCTATCTGCAGAGTCCACCTTGCTGTTGGGTTATATCCACCCCATGAGGTTGATACAATGGTCCATATAGGAGAAGCTTTGTGCGATGGTCCAAACAAGGAAGTTGAGGTCCAAGGCCACAGGGGCCACTAAGGGCAGATCCGGGTTCCGAGTCGGCATCCTCAAATGGCAGTATTCCTTTCCTCCTGAGACAGAGCTTCAGATCTGCATGGTTATTGACAAACGTCAACTCCCAAGTACTTCTCAATGGCAGGGGCCCAGTTCTGCCCTCCATCATAGTCCAAGGCTCCAGGGGAAACAGACCAGCAAGGTCAGACGCTTGACACCGGAGCCCATGTAATCATCTGGCCTATTTGAGGCCATTCAAGCCCCACAGCACCCCTCCTGTTGGGGAGGTAGTCTTCGGGAGAGGTTAAGAAATTCACAGAAGGGCCTCAGAGCCAGTGAGCGTAGAACTGGGGTTCTGACTGAGATCTACTTGACCTCTAAACTGCACCACTCCTGACCTTCAATAAGACAAAAGCAAGGCAGTCCGCTGACTCATGGGACCGGATTTCACCTGTACAAGAGACTTCCAGCCTCTTTCTCCTCTCATTTCCTCTTTGTCCCCACCCCTTTATTGGTGACATTGCGTTTCTAATAAGCATTTAAAATGAGTCTTGCTGGACCAAGGATGAGGAAGGAGGAGGGAGCGAGAGACATGGAGGCAGGAAGAAGGGGCGGTGTAGGGGGGATCATGGGGTGTTCAATAGCCCAGAATTTTTAAAAACCTGATGCAAATCATTGGTAGGAGAGAAAATTACGTGCAATTATGCCCTGATACTGGAAGGTTTGCCTAGCCCAGGCAACAAGATCTCATTAACAAGCAGAAAATAAGATTGAAATGGTGTGTAAAAGAGCTGAAAAATGAATTTGAATGCTGCGTTTGTCCACAATTACCCCCTCCTTCACACATATTTTATTGCAATTTTTTTATTATTCTTAATCCTCCATTCCTCAAAGCAGATTGGGGGCATCCTGGCATTACCCGGGCATCAGGAGGAGGCGTGAAGGATCTTCCTTCCGCTCCCCTGAAACGAGATCTTCCAAGGTTGGGATTTGGAGGGATCGGAATTCATTTCTCGGGCTTATCAGGTTGTAGGGACACAGGGCTTTAACCCTAGCCAGAGTCTCCTCTACACCCCCTCCCACCCGTCACTTCTCCTCCCTTCTTAGGTGTCTCTCCTGGCATTGGCTTCCCTCCTTCTGCCTTAGCGCAGGGTCTCTATGCTTCCCTTTTCTCAGGGAGCCTTCCACTCAGGCCCCACAAGTAGAATGTGGGCTGGGTTGGAAGAAACTTCAAGGTAGACACCAAGTTCTGATTCTATTATTTACTATGGTGCTGTGTGACCTCAGGGCAGCTTACTTAACCTCTCTGGGCTTCATTTGCCTCACCTGGAAGGAGGGACATTCTCCCTGCTTCTCAGAGGAGAATGGAGATTTGAGCAAAGAGCCTGGCACACAGTAGGTGCTTGTTAAATGTGCATTCTCTACACCTCTATGCCTCAGCCTCCAAACTGTCCCTCCCTCCTTCCCCCTTCCTTCCCCCTTCCTTCCCTCTTCCTTCCCCCTTCCTTCCCCCTTCCTCTCAGCCCTATTGGTTGGCCGGGAAATGGCTGTGCTGGTTTCTTCCTTAGAACAGCCTGGT
The DNA here is from genome assembly GCA_001685095.1 of Ellobius talpinus. Lineage (NCBI taxonomy): Eukaryota > Metazoa > Chordata > Mammalia > Rodentia > Cricetidae > Ellobius > Ellobius talpinus. Next base: position 17,447 of record LOJH01011426.1, read on the forward strand.
GTGCTCAGCCGACCCAACCTGGAAAGAGCAATGTTGGGGTGCAGGCGGCACTGCTGTACAGAAAACACGGGAGGCTGCCCACTGTGCTCCCCAGAAGGTGAGCTGAGAGTGAAGGCTGGGATGACTCGGACTCTGCATGGCTTCCCAGGGTCAGGGGACAGTCAAGGGAATCATTCCCACCCTCCCTTCCCTGCCCTGTTTCTCATCATGACTGGGAGTGCCAGTGTAGGGTCAGGGGTCAGTTTCCAGACAGGACCAGGAGTCTGTGGCTGGACTTTCTTGGATCCAAAACCCAGTATCATTTTTTTTCCATCTACCCTCCTCAACTGGCTTTCCCCATACCCAGCAATAGTCCATCTCTTAGACATGCAGGCCACACCTGCCAGCCCCCAGTTAAAGCCAGATGGGGCAACAGCTGGGGAACATGTCACCATCACTGTGCTCTCCAGGGGTCCCTCACATCTCTCCTTCCCACCAGCATTCTGGGCCTGGCCAGCTCTGGCAAGGATTTAGCCACTGTAGAGGTATGAGCCAATGGTCTTGGTGGCCAGCTTTTGTCCCGGCCTGGATATGCTGAGCCTCCGTTGCCAGGGCCCAGACCCTGCCAGTGTCTACTATCCAGCCTTTCTGCCTTTGTCCGAGGTTAGCCACCTCCGTGGAAAAGCTGAGTTATTTCCCACTGGCTGCTGCTCCTGACACAGCCACCTGCTTTTATCCATCAGAGGCCACGGCTCTGGTCCCCGGGGAAAGACTGGGCAGCCGCCTCCAGTGAAAACAGAGCTCTGTTTATGTCTCTGCTCTTGCCCTTTATCCTGGGTGGAGGGAACAAGGGGGGCAGGGGTGGGAACTGACTCCCTAAAACAGAATGGGAAACCTCCGGGTTCCTAGGTGAGAAGCAGGTACCATGCCTGTGCTGATCAAGGTGAATGACTTATGGCTTGGCTTTCAGGGTGACACTGGCCACTCTTTAATGATTGAAAGGACAATGCCTGAGTCTACTCGTCCTCTTTCAGAATAAGACCCGAAAGAGCTGCAGCTTAGCCCACTGTAGAAATAACTACATCTATCTAAGTGTCCCCCATGCACCCCTGGAGAACTGTAACCAGAGCCACCCTCTGTTCCTGTGTGGGGCCAGGGGCACCAGAAGGGACAAGAGTTTCTGTGGGACTCCACATCTCCAGGGGCTGAGGGAGCTCCATGTTACTCAATACACTGTCGCTTGGTGACACTCGTCATTCTTGGCATCTGGAACATAGTAGTAGGTCACCAGCAATGGTTGGTCCACCCAGGCCTGCAGACTTTGATAAGGCATAGCTGAGACTGGCTCCCACAGGGACTTGGAAGCAGCTGCACATCTGGTCTGCACTTGAATTCTTCATGATGCCTGTCAAGTTCACTGGGCACAGTACACAGGGAGGCTTGGGAAGAAGGGATGGGAAGGCTCTTGTGCTCCAGTGAGGTGCATTTTGGGAAGGATGATACCTTCTCCTCTCCTCACCATGACACTCCCCCCACACACAAACACCACTGGAGAATTGATTGTGGACAATCCTGAGGGGTTTCTGGTTCAGCAGGAAGAGTGGAGGAGATATGCAAGACAGAAGGGCTGCATCATAGCAAAGACTGTGACAGCCAATAACAGATGCAGCGTGAGCTCAGCGTTGGTCTGCGTATCAGGGTTTCCATTCCAGCTCCTCTCTCTACTTGTGTGACCATAAACAACCTACTTGAACTTCCTGGGCCTCCCTCTCCTCATCCACACCACTCATCCTGTAGCCTTAGAATTAAGTGGGAGGCTGGGGGCGAAGCTCAGTGGGTAGAGTGCTTGCCTAGCATGCAGGAAGCTGGGGTCCATCCCCAGCACCATAGAAACAGAGTGTGGTAGTGCACACCTGTAATCCCAGTACTCAGGAGGTAGAGGCAGAAGAATTAGAGGTTCAAGTTGAGCTTAGGCTACATGTCAGGTTAAAGATACACGAGACCCTAGCTAAAGAAAGGCAAGAAGAAAGAAGTTCAAGGGAAAGAGTCCTTGCCACTCCTTGTACAAGGCAGGGACTTAATAACTGGGTTCTTCCTGCTTCTCCTGCTCTAAGCCGAGATCCTATTGTGAAAAATTCTTGCTGTACCCAGTCCTCTGAAAACCCAGGCAGTCACTGGTCAGAAAAACTGAGAGATCTAAACTCCTTCCGAGCTTTATCTCAAACTCACTCTGTGGTCTGATAAGATGTGTCCCTGCTGTGGGCCTCAGTTTCCCACCTCATGCCATGAAGGAGGTGGGCCAAATACCCATCTCCTTTACTTCCCAGTACCCCAGCTTGGGCTGCTGGGCTTCCCAGAAGGCCAAGGGTTTAGCTTTCTGGAGCTGCTTGGCTTGGTGGGAAAGAATGCAAATGACTGATTTCTCCTCCTTTCTGGGTGATGCAGGGACTCAGGGAGAGATGGTCCAGAGCAGACGGGAAGAAAAAATGAGGGAGGTTAACAATATTACAAGCTGGCGGGGNGGGGGGGGGCTTGAGAACTGTCCTTGGGCTTCCTAGTGGAAGCAGGAACTGTCTGGAAGCCACAAGAACCCCACAAAGGAGAGGTGGGGTCACACTGAAGGTCTCCAAAGGGCCACGCTCTTCCTGCTTCCTGGCCCTGCACCTGCTGCCCCTTTGTTATAGGGCCGGCTCCCCCACCACCTCACAATCCCCTGGAACCCAGGCCCGTTTATTCTTTTAGGCTTCTCCTGGGAAATGTTCCTTGGGCCCCGTCCTACTGGGCTAGCCATACTTCCTCAGGCTTTTATCAGTTTTTTTTATCAGCATATGGAAAGTGCCTGCATTGTTAGACAAGTGCTTTTAAGTAGTAATAATGATGATTACATTTTTTTTCTTTTGCATGCTCACCCCAGGCCAGATGTGTGCTGAGCCCAGTATGTGGGCCACTTTAGTCCATCTTTAAAACATCCCCTTGGAGGAGGCCCTGGGATCATTTCTGCATCACGAGTGGAGGCAGGGAGAGGCATGGAGCAGGTTAAGCAATAGGTCTAAAAGTTAACACAGGGCAGAGCCTGGACCGGAATCCAGCCGGCCTGCTCTTCCCAGCACACTGCTCTTCCTCAGGGCATGTCATAAAGATGGGTGAGATGTTTAAAATTATATATTTATTTGTTTATTTATTGTATGCATGTGCACATGCATGCATGGTACGAGCACCACAGTGTACGTGTGCATATGGAGGCCAGAGGACAATTTGATGGAGTCAGTTTTCTGGGTCCTAGGGATCAAACTCAGCTCTCAGGTTTGGTGCAAGATCCTTCACCCTCTGAGCCACCCCTCTGGCCCTCTGGTAGGATCTTGCAAAGCCCTCAGTGGGACTCTCTGACCTTAGTTGGTCACAGACCGCGCTAGAGGAGAATAGCAGAGGTCAGAGACAACCGAAGAGCAGTGGACAGAAAAGGGCCAAGGTTGGGAAGGGTATCCGCAACACTGTCGGTCCACACCTGTGTGATCCAGGCAGCCTTTCTCCTGCCTCAGTATCCCCCCCATGGAAAGCGAGTGTAAGGAATAATGTGTCCAAATTGCACCTGCACAGCCTGTGTGCCTTGCTGAGGACCACAAGGGGTCCAAGGTCACAAGGAAACAGTGTCTGTCTAGGCTGAAACTTGTGCTTCCGAGAATCCCTTTCCTTCCCTGCACCTCTCAGCAGCTCTTGGTCTCCATCTTGTTCCCGCCGCTCCAGGCTCCTCTCTAACCAAGGGTCTCCCCTAACCGCTCTGGCTCTCTCCCCAGCTGGGACACTTCCTTTAGCACCCTTCTCATTTGGGACAGGTGTTCCTTTGTTCGACCACCCACAGAGTTCTTTCTGCTAAAGCAAAAGGCAGAGGCACAGGAGACTCTTGCCTGGTGTGAAACTCCTGGGGATAGCTAGGTCTGGGCTGCTTCCCCCAGGTGTGGTTGGAGACCCTCAGAAGAGCAAGCCAGACTGGAATCTCATTCCTACTGTACCTTGGCTGTGGGGATTCTCTCCGCCTGCACTTTCCAGGGAGGGTGGGCAGACTTTCCTTTCTTCTTCCCATACCTCCCTCACCTGAGGTCCCAGCCCAAAATGTTCTTAGGCACATAGATGCTAAGAGTGTATCTGTGGCTTCTGTTCATTCCTCTCCTCTCCCCATCCTTTCCTCATCTCCAGCCCCGCTGACTCTTGATTCATGGGCCCCACCCCCACATCCTCTTGGACCCTCCCTGCATCTTACTCTTCTGCATACCTGAACACAGGTGCAGGCCCCTCTCCTTCAGGACGTCCCCCATTCCTCAGTTCAGACCCTCTTCCTTTCTTCCTCCCTCTTTCCTGGCAGTCCCAGTCCCCACCCCTATTGTCCGTCCTAATCTCTCATTTTTCTCCACACCTCTCCTTTCCCTGGCTCAACAGAGGGCCTCTTCTTCCTCATCTTCAGTGCCTCCTCCACCTCTGCCACGATTCCTCATCTCTCTGGGCAGCTCATTCAACCTATACTGCCGAGCTGGGTGCAGGGTCCCCAGGCCTTGTGTGGGGGTGGGGAGCGGGAGGACCTGGATGGGGACACGGACGGGGGCGGGGCGGGCAGCTGAGGCCCCTCCCGCTCTGCTGCTGCTTCGGCTGCACGCCTTTGATCCATGGCCTGAGGCCGCCTGACAGTGGAAAATGCGGGGAGACAAAACCACTCAGTCAAAGTGATTCCCAACAACTGTCTCCCCGAGATAAGGACTCACTGGGCTCCGCAGCCTGCTTAATTCCTGCTGCCCGGCCTGGGATCCCGTGCAGCAGCAAGTCAACTAGCAGCAGAAGCAGCTTTGAGAACCAGCCTGGTCCCGAGACCCGGGATGGGGTGCAGCTCCGGGTACCGACATCAGTGGGCGAACCCAAGACAGGGGGTTGTGTATCGGGTGATACTGGCTAGGCCCCCTTCTCTTGGCAGTTTAGGGATTCTTCCTTGTTCCATCCCCACCAAGGCACTTTCCCCCTTTCCTGGAACATTCTCTGCCTTCAGCAAAGGCTGCCCTCCACTTTCCCCAGCCTCTCTCGTTCCTGTGCTTGCAGCACTAGCTTTGCGGTCTAACTTTCTGGATAGTTCTTGTTCCCTCTGTAGAGCACAGTCCAGGCTGTTTGTTGTCCTGTGTCCCCAGCACAAAGCTTTACACATAGCAGGGACGGGGTAAATGCTTAGTACTAGGGACAGAAAGTGGACCAGCCTTGTTTGGGCCCTGCCTTCAAGAAACAAGAAACTACCACTGAGACAGAAGCCTTCGGAGAGGAAGGCATGCTAGAGATAAAGTAGGGGGTGGTCTGTGGGTCCTAGACATCCCCCACCTGGAGGCATACCTTCTTGGCATGACAGTCAGGTCTCTAGGAGGCTGGTCTGGGCTCTCTGTCCTTGTCAATAGGGTCTAGAAAAGCCTCATTGATAGGAAATTTCAGGGACCCCCATGACAGACAACTTCCCACCATGGTGTTGGCACAGAGAGTTTTCTGTGTACTTGGTGGCAGAAGCAAGGGTCAAAGGAACTGGATTGGGCTCAGGAGTCCTGACAGCCAGGGATGGAAGGGGAAGCTATGAGAATTAGTGAGCGCCCGTGGATGCTGGGATGGTGCAGGCAGAGCAGATCCTTCACAGGTGAGAGAGAGAGAGAGAGAGAGAGAGAGAGAGAGAGAGAGAGAGAGAG
>LOJH01011427.1:1721-19481 GCA_001685095.1 Ellobius talpinus
GATAGATAGATAGATAGATAGATAGATAGATGATAGATAGATACATGATAGATGTTTCTGTCTTGCCCAGTCCCATAGTCATTCAGTCCCAAAGAAACATGCAGAGGTTTATATTAATTGCAAACTGTTTGGCCTATTAGCTCAGGCTTATTATCAGCTAGCTCTTATAACTTAAATTAATACAAAATTCTTGTCTATATTTAACCACATGGCTTGGTACCTTTTCTCAGTGAGGCATTCTCATCTTACTTCCTCTGCATCTGGCTATTGACTGCATCTCTGCCTTTCCTCTTTCCAGAATTCTCCTAGTCTGGTTGCTCCACTTATACTTCCTGCCTGACTACTGACCAATCAACATTTTATTAAACTAATACAAGTGACAAATCTTTGCAGTGTACAAAAGCATTATCCCACAGCATAGATAGATTATGATGATAGGCTAATAATAATAATAATAATGATAATGATAATAATGGATTCAAGATAGTGGGGAGGCATAAAGGGAAGGAAAGGAGGAATGAAATGGTATAAATACATAACTTATGTGAAATTTTCAGAAGAATAAAAATCTTCTTTAAAAAAAGAGTAGAGGTGAAGAGCTGTAACACTACTTCATGTAGGCACAGGGGCCAGGCCAGTTTCTGTGTAGCCCTTCAGGTTCATGCACATGCTAAAACCATCTCTGTGTAATCTTCTCCTGAATTCTGGCACCAGGACTATCTCATGTTGGAGTGGGGAGTCAAGTATATCTTGCACAAGCCTGCTTCAGTCCATAGTTTACATCAAGTTTCCATTTCACAGAACTGTATGGTTTGATTCAATGTCCCTCTTTTGTGATAGGTCAGAGTGAACCCCCTTTGGCATCTCTCCCACTCTCTTGTTCCCTCCCCCTCAACCCCCATGTGTGTGTGCATTTCATGTAGCTTGCTAGATAGCTGAAATGGCTTGCTAGATAGCTGAAGATTCTGCCTATGCTCCTACCGGGAGTCTTTTAAAAATAGCTTCTGTTGATCATCTAGAGAAGGTTTTCTAGTGCTGCTCCTACACCCTTCCCTGCACTGGCTGAAGCTGCTGTGTACAGCTTCTTTACACCACTAACCTCCATCTTCTCTCATGTCTTTAAAGTTGTCTGTTTATCCATCTATCATCATGTCTCCATCACCCCCTCCTTCTGTTCTGCTACTGAATGTGCCCATTCTTTGCTATTGAAACTAGTGTGAAATTCAATAAGCCTCCATGTGTTGCTCTCCATCTCTTTGCATTCTATTCACTGTACAGTCTAGCCATTGATGCATAGTGTCTTCTGTCATCTTCATTCAGTATGCTTTCATGCTTAAGTATGTAATTTTATAAGATTAAACATATAAGTAGTCATCCACTGTAAAAGAGCTTTATATCAAGTTATGTCCTTATTTGTATTTATTATTTTAGGCTTCTGTGTTGGGGATTGGTTGGCAAGGTGACTACATGCTACTCAAACATAATCCAAACTGTAGGAAACTCTGTCATTGAAAGGGGGAAGAGAAGTTTACAAGAAGCTGTGTGTCACACTAAAAGGAAAGCTACATCAAGCTGAAAGGAGGATGTAGAAGTATTATTTTCTTACATGGCCACTTTGGATTAAAGTAATAAACCCCCAGTCTATTCGCTATCATTCATACCGTACTCCAATTTTCCAGTTAGTGATAAAATTGTCTTGCTCAGGGGAGAAAGTCACTAAAATGTGCTCTGTACTCAGGTAACTCCTCCAGTCAAGTAAATTTGGAAATGTTCACACTATATTCCCTCTTGAGACGAAAAGAGTTCGACTCTACATACAAATAAAGGAAATAGCTATTTTCTCACTGGCTAATAATTATTCTTGAGTCCTGTTGGAGCATTGTAAATTAACAATACATTACGGTACTACCACTGACATATTTGTCCTTTTGGGTCCTTGTAGAATTTCCTCAATGCCTCCAAGAGCTGTTCCCCAAAGATCTCAAAATAAGTACTTGAATAAAACTACAGTATAAGCACAGCTAGAAAGAATATATTTAATTTCAAGTGCTGCTATAAAGAATGTTACAAATGGCGTGACAGGGTCCTTTTTTATCCTGCTTTTCATTACACAGCCTTCTTAATAGTCCACCTGAGAACAGAGCGAAGCTGATGTCAACCTTTGCATCAGCACACTTGGTTACTGAAGAGCATCGCTGGATGTTGTTACATTCCTCTACATATTGCAGTGTCCACACAGTGCCTCCACTATAATTCCTTTGAAACAAGCTACTGAGAAAATTTCTGAAGGACCAAGAAGTATTGGTAGCACTAATGGGATAACTCAAGTCTAAAACCGAGTTGCTCCAGCCTCAGACAACTTGGGAAGCACATAGACTACTTTGCTGCTTCTCTGTGGAATGTCCCAATGGAGACCCACAGAAAAAGGTTTCTTTCATACATGTGCCAGTGCTGACACATGTAAGCACTAGGGGTGTCTTCTCTCTCTACTAGACTTCAACATCTCCAATGAGGCCAAAGATGGACTACATTTTGAGAGGAAAGGTTTAAGATCAGCAACTGAAGAATTACAGTTATTTTGTATCTTGACACATGGTGTAAATGCTAATACTCAAGAAACAAAATATGTGTGTACATATACATTCTTGTATATGTACATATTTATATAAGAATTTTCAAATCTCAGTGATTTGTTGAAAAGTAACGTAAACTGCAGGCTGTGTTTCCTAAAACTACAAAAGGAGATGACTTCACTACAGGAAGGATGTGTTACAAGTCATAGCTTAGGTGATGTGTACTCTTAACAGAATTCACCACTGCATGGCAGAAAGAACTAACCATCTAGTGTTATTTCCAGCTATTCACATGATATAAATATAAGAACATTATTTCAGTTATGTTTAAAACAAAATTTTCAATGATAACGTCTTCAACAAGTGGTGTTGGAGAAAACTGAATGTCCACATGGAGAAGAATGAGATGGAAATAGCCCCTGCCACCCCACACAAAGATCAACTCCAAACAGATCAACACTCTTAATTTGAAACTTAAAATGCTCAAAGAAAACATAGGTGGTCCCTGACAAAATAAAAGTGCTAGACAGGAATTTCTGAATAGGATTCTATTTGCTCAGGAATTAAGAACAATTGCCAAATAGTAATTCCTAAAATTGTTGAGCTTCTGTACAGAGAAGGAAACAAGAGTGAAGAGGAAGTTCATAGAGTGAAAGAGAATCTTTACCAACTACACATCTAATAGATAATTAATAGTCAGAATTTCTTTTGTCTTTTAAAATGCAGGTTCATTTAGGAACTTCCTAGGATATCACCTACCTTATCTTTATTTTATCAACATTTTATTCTATTGGTTTAAAGTAAGTAGTATAGATACATATAGGTTCTTCTTAGATTAATCTAATTTGTAAAGAATCAACAGTTTTCTGCTCTCTGTCAAACCCACACCTATTGTCACGAAGATTCTAGATCCCAACAGATGCTGAGATTGCTGGCAGAAAAATACCATAAACTTTGTGAGTTTGATATGAAGCATTTCTACCTAATAAATATTGCAAAAGGAAGAAGTTCTGGGGCTGGAGAAATGGCATTTGCTGCTTTTCAGAGGATGTGAATTTGGTGCCCTGTGGGGTTGCTCCCAAATGCCTTTAACTCCTGTCTCAGTCTGACATCTTCTTGGATTCTAGAGACATAAACATGCATGTATAAATAAATAAAAACTTAAAACATTTTTTTAAAAAGTAAATAATGCACAGCAACTAAAATTTTATATTCATAAAAGACAACATAATAATATACCCTAAGTAAGAAAATGGGAATTCCAAAATTAAGTTACTCTCTATGACAATACCTTCCTTCCCCAAGAGCCATAAACCCTTTCATGTTTTTATTCAGGGGAGTCCAAGAGTCCCCCAAAACAACATAGTCTATTGCTGCTGCAGCCCTTGGTTATCTCCCAAAGGCTGAAGATACATTCTTCGTTCAGGTTCACAGCTGTGTGAGATCAAGGCTAACTTTTCTTCTCTAATGATAGGCATAGCACCTTCCAGCACCATGGATGCTAGCCAGTAAGGATTAAGTGTACCAGTGATTGAAATCTTAATGTAGCCATGTTCTGTGACTCATATATGTGGCATCAATTGTTGTCCACAAATAAACCATAAATGGCTGCATTCACCATTTATGGTAAACTTTAAGAAGTTGGTTTCAACTTCTTTATTTACTGCTTCCACAAATGGTTCACAGGTACTCTCTGAAACAGAGACATGGAGGAGTCCATAATTTGAGACCACAGCTGTGTATTAGCTTGGTTTGTAAATGCAGGTTATGTGCAAATCCAAGGAAAGTAGTGTCAATTTTTAAACAAACAGTTTGAGTATACAATAAACTAACAGTCTTGCCTTAAGAGTGTTACTAATTTTGACTCTGAGGTCCAAGAAAAGTTCCAGTCTTGTAGAACATAAGACAAATTTTCAGAATAGTGCATCAACTCACACATACATGTGTATACACACATATTTACTGAAGTAAATCTTTATAATCCTGGAAATCTAATTTCACCACCTAGAATTTTCTATAGATGACTAAAATTTCTCCTCAGGTCCTGTCTCATAGTCATCAGTGTCAAATGCCTGTCCCTTCTTTTTCATTTTTACTTTTTGATGTTTAAATATTTACTGCATTTTCAATTTCAATTTCTCTATTTTAATTTTAAGACACCCTTATTGATTTTCCAATAATTTTATACATTTTATTTTGATCATATCCACTCCAATCACCTCTTTTAAGATTCACCATCTTTTCCATAACTACACAACTTCATATCTTCATGGTTTGTTTTTTCTTTTTACATTTTTATTTATAACATTTCCATCCCTCTTTATCTCCCTTTCCAACTTTTCCCAGCTATCTCACACTCTTAAATTCATAAGCTCCTTTTAAAGTTATCTTTGTTACGTTGTAGATATGTGTATGTCTAACCTGCCCAATTCATTTAGTTTTCTTCATGTGTATATGTGTTTACAGATAACCTTTTAGAAATGAATAACCTATTGGAGAGCTCATTCCTGGAGAAGAATAATTCTTGTTACAGTCATCACTAATTGCCTGTAGCTCTACGTCTAGGGGTGTCATCTTGTAAGATTTCCACCATCTATATTGAGAGGTCAATTGGTATTACCCATTATTCAGGTCCAGTTTAGTCTGCCATAAGCAAACTAACTTGCTGAGATTTCATGAGTTCAGCTTCCCAATTCTATGTAGAAAGAGATGGAATAGAGAACATGATGTGATTGTCTCTCTGGGTCTGGGTTATACCACTTAACACAGTATGCTCTAGTTTCATCAATTTCTCTATGTTTTTCTCTTCAGTTTAATAGAATCCTATTTTGTATGTGTACCACATTCTCTTTATCTATTCATGAAGTGAGGGACATTGGGGTTGTTCCCACTTCCTAACTGTTGTGAATAGGACAGCCACAAATGTTACTAAGAAAGTATCTGTAGAATAATATGTAAGTCCTTTGGGAATATGCCAAGTAATGGCATAGCCAGGTCATGTTTTAGCTTTTTAGACTTCTCTACACTGACTTTCCCCAGTGGCTGCACTAGTTTGCAATCTCACCAACAGTACACACTTGTCCACATTTATTGTCAGTAATTTTCTTGATCTTATTCAACCTGACTAGGGTAAGACAATATTTTAAAGGAATTTGAATTTGAATTTCTCTAAATGCTAAGGTCGATCTTCTTTTTGCTTTGTGATATTTAAATCTTAATCCCTCCCCTCATCCTTACTAATTGAGTAGCACTCCAGAAAGATCAACAATGGCTATCTATTTCATCAAGTTTCCAGCTGTTCTTGGATTAGATCATAATTTCCAAGCCAAGTTGCCAAGTCTAAATTTTTAAAAAGAAATGGATTCTTACACTAAGTACAATCTATATATTAGTATAAATAAAATGTTTTCTTTTTTGCTATGGGTCAGATTAGAATCTTTGGTATACTAGATAAGTGTTCACCAACTAAGCCATATAAGCAGTCCAAAAATGGATCACACATGCACATAAAAATATTTCCTTGGTATGTTGATCATTTATCACCAATTGTGTTCTTCAAAAATCCTCTAGGAGGCACGTGGAAGTATTTATTAAACATACAATATCATTTCCCATTCCAGATATACTAAATTAAAATAATAAAGAAGGCATGGGAAGTTTCCCTGAACATTCTCCCTGAAGTTTCTATTTCCTCTTTTGGATGTCATATTAATTTTTAAATGCATTTAATATACATAAATTGTATCATATTGCTATGTACTAATTAAGTTGCTTGTATCTGTTTCTCTAGAGACATTAATAATATGTAGGGACCCTTACTTCATGCTTGCTGCATCTAGTGTTCAGTGATGTCAAAAGACAGAACTTAGCTTTCTCCATGCTCTGTTTTCTAAGTGATTTTAGACTATCTACTTCACTAGCTAGAGGTACTTGATTAGTCATAATATAAGGATATACACAATCGTCTGACAGGATAACAATAAAAGCAATTAAGTCGGGTATTTCTGAAGGGCTTTATACTTAAGAAATACAAAAATCAGCAGCACTCACCATTATTCTTGTGGACAATACTCCATTTACAGTTGTTAAATTCATTCATTTTTACTTAAATAAGCAGTGCTTTTCATCAAATCCAAGAGGCAGATGCCAAATGACTCATGTTTAATACTCAATTAATTTGACTACTTTAAAATTATGACATGTTTAAAACATTGTTCAGATAATAATACTTCATAATTACACAGAAAAAATATTTTGCTTTCACTGGCATCATCTAAAGTATCCAGAGTAAATTATCTCTTAACAAATTGTGTATTTCATTGTTAAACTTTCCTTTTAAAGATATTTTATAAGTTCTTTGAGAATTTAATACATGTTTTGATCATATTCACTCATGCTCCCACAATTCTTCCCAGACCCACTCTCTCTTCCTTATCCATCCAACATTGTGTTCTTTTCTTTTGCAAACTCATCAAGACCAGTTTTTCTTGCTCTGCATATTAACCAACTGTAGGTCTCTGTGTTAATCACCATCCACTGCAAATGGAAGCTTCCCTAATGAGAGATGCATTAATTTGTGTATATAATGATAAGTCATTAGAATTTGGTTTAATAATATGTCTATTTGGCAGAATAAGAATAATAGTAATAGGTACTCTGCTAGGGCTTATGACCTGTGTGGCCATAGGTTCTGGCCACAGTAATGGCACCAGGGAGGGGTTTCACCTTATTGAGCAGGACTTTAATCTGAAAGTAGTTGGATACTGCCATGATGTTCATTACTGAACTGGGAGACACATCCTCCAAAGCCAGTCATTTCTACAGCTTGCGGTGTTCACACTTTGGTAAGAATGATTACTTTTCTCCTCCAACATTGTGCATAGCAACTTTTAGTACTATAGAAACTATAGTAGGGATGAAGCCTCAGATGAGTAGCAGATCGATTTCTTAATATCTATGACTAAAGTATGTGATATATTCAGAAATAGGGTGTTATTATAAACTTATTGTCAATAACCTGACAACCAAAAACATTGACAATAGCAGATAATGTATCAATTGTAAAAGGTGTGTAATGAAGCTCACTGGCGGTGCTAGTTAGTTTTATGCCACCTTGACACAAAGTAGAGTAAGTTAGGAAAAGGGAACCTCAATTGAGAAAAATGCCTCTAGCACACTGGCCTGTGGGCAAGCCTGTGGTAGATTTTCTTGACTAGTGATTGATGTGGGAGGACCAAGATCACTGTAGGCAGTGTTACTCCTGCGCTGTTGGTCCTGGGTGTTTTTAAGAAGGTAGGCTGAGGGACTGGGTAGTGGTAGTATATACCTTTACTCCCAGCACTCAGGAGGAAGAGTCATGCATATCTCTGTGAGTTTGAGGCTAACCTAGTCTACAGAGCAAGTTCCAGGACAGCCAGGAAACCCTGTCTTGAAAAAAAGAAAAAAGAAGAGAAAAGAAAAAAGGGAAAGTAGGCTGTGTAAGTTTTGAGAAGGAATATTTAGCATTCCTTCATTGTCTCTGCATCAGTTCCTGCTTCCAGGTTCTTTCCCTGGTTTCTTTGGATTAAAGAATATAAGCTATAACATATAATAAACCAAATAAACCCTTCCCTCTTGAGTCTATTTGGTCATGATCTTTATCACAATAATTGTAAAGTCACCAAAACATTGGTCAACAACTCTAAAATAAGTAACCCACTCCTGAGCTTTTAAATTGTTAACCTGTGGCATCTAGTAGGATCATTGTCATCCCTTTAAAGAATAACTCCATCTTATCTGTGTGTGTATGTGTGTGTAATTATATACAAAAGGCCCATAGCCAACATTAAAGTAAATAGAAAAATAAATAAATGTAGAATGAGTCAAGGACATCTACTCTCTCTGCTTAAAATCAGTGTATTGTATGAATTCTTTGTAGCTTCAATAATGAGACAAGAGCAAGCAATGAAGGAAGTGTAAATAGAAAGCATAGATGTCAAATAATCCTATTTGTACAAAATATTATACCAGAAAATTTGTATATCTGATAAACACCTTCAGCAAAATCTTAGAATATAACAGCGATACAAGAAGAGCAGCAACCTTCTTCTGCACCAGTGGCTGAGAAAGAAATCAGAATATCAAGTCCATGGGAATTAACTTTTAGAAATATAATATGCTTATTGGGGAAAGTCTGATGTGGTTCTATAATGAAAACTTTGAGAAACCAAAAATAAAAAAGAAATTGAAGCTATTGTACTATGGAAATATCTACCATGCTGTAGATTGTTATAATTAATACTATGTAAATGTCTAAGTACCAAAAGTGAGTTATAGATTTTATGTAGTCCCCATCAAAATGACAGGAGCATTGTTGACAGAACTAGAGAAAAATCTTAATATTTATATTGTAAAACAAAAAACCCTCAACAGAAAAAGGAATTCTACCCAAAAGAAAAATACCTCATCTTAAATTGTTCTACAGAGTCACAGTAACAAAAACATCACAGTAATGTTACAAAACAAAAAATATACCAAATAAGACAGGTTGACCAAAGAACAGAATAGCAGACCCAGAAAAAGCACATGATTTCATCCACCTAATTGCTGGTAAATATGTCAACATATAGTAGAAAAAAGACAACCCCTTCAATTAGTTGTGTTGAGAAATATGAATATCTGCATGTAAAATAGTAGAGTTACATAAATTGAACATTGCCTCTCAGTTAATCTCATCCAGATAATACCTCACAAACATGGTCAGAGGCTTAAGTTGGCAGTATATATTAACCATCACAACTGTTATGACTTACATAACTTTGGAAACCCATCATTTGGTACAGTTAAGATGTACTACTAAACTTTTCATACTTATAAAAACCCTTATTGCCTAATAGGAGAATAGCAAGCTATTATATTACAAATTAACTGCTTACCTCTCTAGTAAACATCAGTGCAGAGTATAATTATACACAGTAATACTTTATAAAAATAATCATTCAATTTATATCTTTAGTATATAAAAAACAAATCCCTCATTGGGCTAGATGGACAGTACCAAGTCACAGAAAAGAAATCCTAATTCTGATCACATAAAACCTTACCTTCAACCCTAAACTATACTATACCAAGCTGATAAAAAAAGGTTTAGAATTTCTAAGGCAATAGTTTTCCTGTTTATTATCACTAAAGTGAACACATTATTTGCGGATGACAGGTCACCTAATAACCTGCAGATTAGACTCTACCCTACAAAGCTGAGATGTTCTAAGAATGTGTAGTATCTTGCCAGACAAAATGATGCTCATAGCAGTTTCCTCTAAATTGTAAGCTCCTAAGGAAAAAAATGATTCTTTTTCCCCTAGGAAACAGAGAATTCATGTACAGTGTGTTCTTTAGTAGGGAGAAAGGGGAAAAGGTCAATGACTTCCCACATTTTTGTGTGCTTGGGTGCTAGGATAATGTAATAGAGCCATTGACACACAATGCTGAGAGAGTAGAAAATATGTTCCTTCATTTTCAAGCCTCATATTAGAAATATAAATCCACATACTTTCATGAAACATCATACAGAGGTTTTAAGATCCGATCACTACCTGAGAGAATGTCAATCCATTAGAACATTTCTATAAGCATTTATGAATACTCATCACTTTTAAAGGAAATGAACTACATAAAAAATTCAGCAGTGCTGAATATTAGGAAACATAGAAATTATTGTTGAAAAGAACGTAAGTTGTGGAATCATCACATTCTATTTCAATATTCTTCTTGTATATATTTTACATTGGTGTGTCTAAATTATATTAAATTATTCCATGAGTGCTGATTACCTATAAAAAGACTTCTTGATTAAAATTGGCCCTTCTAAGAACACTCAGATGGGATAAATAAGTATCAATCTGGAGTATATGTAAATATTTCATTCTAGTGTTTAGGATGACTAACTGGAAACAGTATGAACACACCCACTGGCACAGAGTGCTATTAAATATGTACCAACGCCTTCCTTAGTGGGTGTTTTGGGAGGTAAGAAATGGGATGTTTTGAAACAGTGCCTGTTTCTGTAGTGAGAATTTTCTCATCAGAACAGATTCACACCACCAACATTCAGTCACTGAATGTGCAGATGTAGCAAAGGGTACACTGTACTCTCACATGGGGATGTGGGCTGACCCAGTTTCGCAGTCATTGTCTTTCTGTTGTGTAACCTACAAGATTAACCATAACAAACTTTGGTTAAATGTCCATGTAAGACCTAAGAGTAATACATTTTTCTGTTCTGTAATAGAAATATAACAAAATTATATATTTCATTTTCCAAACCAATAGGAAACAAAAAAAATTTTGCAAAAGTTGCATGGTTATACATCCCTTGCAACTCCAATACTTCAAAGGATGAGGCCAGAGTACTGAGTCTGATGTCAGTCTGGGTTATAAGAAGGAAAGGGAAAGGTCGGAGAAGGGAGAGGTAATAAGGGGAGGTGGTAAAGGAAAGAAAAGAAGGAAGGCAGGAAAGGGGATATACAGACCACTTTTTCCTTATTGCCATGCAAGACCCTATCCTAAGATTCTAAGTGACATTTTAGGAAGGTCCTCTTCCTATGGAATGAGATTACTATTTGACAAATCTCAGGGCTCCCACCAACCACAGCAAATAGTATTGTCTTCCAAGATTTGCTCATCTGAGGATGCATTTAGTTTCACATTAATCAAGATAACAAATCATTTAGTAAAACCAGGTATTTTTTGAGCACTACCCACAAGTCTACCTAACTGAAAACCTGTAAATTCTGACCCTGTAATGGTCTGTAAAAGTTTATTGTGGTTTTTTGTTTATTTGCTTGTTTGTTGTTTTTTTGAATTTGGAATTTCACTTTCTTATTTTAAACTTTGTTTCTGTAGCAACACTTATTGGTATCATTAAGAAGCCAAAATGAGTCATGTTTCCGTTCCTCAGTAAAGCAGTGAAGGTGCCTAACTTCTATATAAATGCTGCTAATGATTTCAACCTTAGTTCACTCCAAAACGTTTTATGGCTACCACATGATTCCTTCTCTGAAATGTGTTCATCATGGAGAAAACTCCTTCAAACACAATTGTAACAGCTCCTGTGCTCTTTGGGATCCTGATGTTTTTCAAACAAATTGATGATCACCTGAGGCCATTATTTCATACTGTTTATTTTAAATCCTTACTTCTTTAAAAGAGATGTTTTAACAACAAAAAGGAGGATTAGTGGGTGATTCACTAAGCAGAAAAGGCAAGATCTCCTGAGTGAATTAGGAGCCCAGAGAACTTGGGAGAGGGTTGAAGGGGAGGAAGGAGGTAGGAAGGGGAGCAGAGAAAAATGTAGTGCCCAATAAAAATCAATAAAAAAAGATTTAAAAAGTTAAAAAATTAAGAAAAGAAATCCAATAAATCACAAAGAGCACATTTCTACTTGATTCATGTAGAAGAGCAGTTAGATTTCATAGAAAATGGGTACTAACTATGATGATTTTGTTGTGTAGCAAAAGCTTGAGTTAAAAAATTATAATCCTACACACATAAATTATCAAGGCAGGATTATAATATTGAAAGATTTAGGGACAAAGTATTTTAAACCCCATAAAGAATTCATAACATACATACTTCCCATCTTTATCCATGGCAATACTCTTCTGTCCTATAGCAAATAAAGCCATCACTAATTGGTACAGAAAAACATTTGGCTAAACTTACATATGCACTCATAAGTTTTCTCATACTGTTCTAAGACAATTCCAGAGAGCCAGTCCTGTGGCACAAACCCTGTGATCACAACCCTTGCAATGCTGAGGTTGAGTAACAGGAAGTGGTCTGAGACCCTGAGTGTGGCTTGAGCACTATGGGACTTCAAAGCCAGACAGTATAGCAGTACTGAAGTCTCTATGCAGAGGCCCTTAAAGGCCATCATGTGAAGCTACGAAGGTAATGCTTTAGTTGCATTGAATAATACCCCAAGACACATGAACTGTCAGTACCATACAACTACTGAGGAGAGCTGCAAGTGTGGACTAAGACCAGTCTCCACCTAAGAGAGAAGCTGTGTATGCTGCAGGTGGCAGGATTGGAGTAGTGGAACTACTTTTAGATCCCAGAAGAGTCCATTTACAAGCCCTCGTTGCCCAACATGGTCCTACACGATTTCATACTTGCCCTGAATTTGGTTTGATCTGCTTGTTGCTTGTTAAGTACATCATCTGTTGGAAGTATAACTTGCTTATTTTGTAGATGCTCACAGCTAAGAGACAAGGGCTTTTAAAGTGCTGGAAATTTTAAAAACTGAAATCATTTAAAGTTGGACTGCATTTTACAATATGAGATAACCATGGCACTTTAGGGACAAGGAGCAGAAGATGTTGGCTAAAAGTAACGTGTTTGTGTCTAGTTTATAAGATGGTAAAGGTGTGATGATTATTTTAATAGCTATTGATGCATTCTAGAATCACCTGGGAAAGAGAATCCCAATAAGGATTTGTCTGGATTGGGTTGGCACGCAGGCATATCTATAGTTGTAATCTTGATTCCATTCATTGACGAGAGAGGCCTGAACACTGTGGGTGGGAGCATTCCCTAGGCAGGGAAACCTGAACTGTACGAGAGTAGATAAAGTGATCTGAGTGCAGTCCTACCTGTTTTTACTCATTTCTCTCCCCTTCTCAGCTGTCGATGCACTGTGACAGGCTGGCCTCCTGCCCCGCCACCATGCTTAATTCTCCACTGTGGTCGGTATTCCCTTTACAACTATAGAGATAAACTCTTTCTCTCTTAAGTAACTTTTGGGGTAATGTGTCTTATCATAGCAACAAAAAAGTAACTAAGACACGGGTCTTCACCCCTAATGCATAGCCTACATTTGTCCAAACTCTTATGTCCTATGGGGAGCCTTTCTCCAGATGTTTCCACTCACCTCAACCAAATCCACATGCCTCAAACAAAGGTACCATTTTCTAGCTGTTCTTGCTTGCTCCCCACCAAGAACTCATCTGTCATATTAGTTAACTTTTTGCTATGATCTATTTTAGGAATGCATTCTATTGCTTATTATCTTCTTTCCTTTCACTAAGTTGCACCAATCAGGATATTCATCCACCATCTATGTCATTTAGTTTTCTTTTTGTTTTTTCCCTTCTTAGACATTTAGTCATATTACCTTTAAAATGAGATATATTTTAATTAGGTGTCCAAAACCAAAATTACTTAAATTAAGACCATTTAATCTTACATTTACTATTTTTATTATCTGGAATCATGCTATAAGAGTGCTTGTTTTTTAAAGGTCAGTAATAAGGTAGGACACATGAACCCTCCAGAATTATTAGTACATTTATTTTAATATTTTAACCATTAAATGAGGCCCAGGGCATAGAATTAAATTTCTAGGCTATATAGACTTTGAGAACATACAGATCAATAGATCTAGATTTGTAACACTCATCATGAAGTTAGCAGGAAAGAACTGCCCTGAACACTTATATATTATCTCTTAATATAATAGCTAGTCACTTCAAACATTTTATTGTTTAAATTGACCCAAATACATAGAAAATATGAGCTTTATATTAGTCAAAAGGTATATAGTAAAAATTAAAGAACCCTGTTTGAAATCAGGCAGATAAAGATTTCAATTCCTACCTTCTTCATTCATGTAATTATGGTAAATAATCTTTCTAAGCCTTTGCTATATCTCTTTCAAAAGTTAAAGAGATAGTTCATCATGCACTGTTGCCTTTTATCTCATAAACATTTCTAAAATTATGCTCAAGCCACTTTTGCTGTCAGTTTGGGAAATATCATCTCTATACTCACTGGTTTGTGGACACCTTTAATCATTAATATGTTGGAAAGCAGCACGTATATACATCAAGCTTTAAAAATTAACTTTTAATTTAAAACATAACATAATTGTTGCTTATTTCAGTGATCTAAGTAGCCATGAGTATTATTGTAATGTTGCTAAACATGGGATTGCAAAAAGTATTAAGCCGATCAGCCCTGAAAAGCCTATAAAGTGGAGTCTGGATGTTACTGACAAGACAGAATATCTACTTTGTGATTCACTACAGTTTAGTCTTATGAGGTGTGGCTATTGATAAAACTTTTGCAGCCTCTTGACACTTGATGGTGACATTTCCGCTGCTCATATTTTCCAGACAAACAGAAAGCAATAAAAATGATCATGAGAAATATTACATTTTTACTTTATGTTATATTGAGTATAAGATAAATGTCACTCTATTAGAAAATACTATTGACTTGTTTCCATCAATTACAGGTTACAAGTGTCATCTCAGTGTTTTACTTTAAAGAGATCAAATTAATTGATTATACCTCAATACAATGATTCATGATTTTATTTTAGGAAACTGGAAAATAATACTGACAGAGATTAATAAAATAAGATGTATACAGGAAGCAATCAAGAAGGGATTTTAATGATTACAATTACCTTCTCTAAAGTTTACAATTCAAAACTGCCCCAATATAAAATAAACAACTGGAACATAAGACTAGAAAAACTTCCATGCTCATGGTCATATGACTTGGCTTTGTGCTGTGAGAGAGCCCAACACTTCGTAACAATGGTAATCGAACTGCCTATTTCTCCTTAAGTCTGTTTCCTAGTGCAGTAAGTCAGGATCTGAAAGTACTCAAAAATGGGCAACCACAAGTGTTGAACTCTAGATGCTAATTTGTGAGAAGCAAAGGATGTGTCTCCCAAGTATATGCCTTAATTCCCACCCTTAAAGGGAGAGGGAATGGGATGGACTGGGGGAGAGAAATTTACACACCCAGCGTAAACTGAAGAGCCCAAGAAAATAACTGGACAATGTTTAAAGGGGTTTGAAAAAAGTAGCAAAGATCACATGACATCCTTGGTCAGCTAGCATTGCTTTCTTTCTGCACCCCACAATATTTCACTGCATCTCACTTCCCCTATCCCCAGTGTTTTCTTTATTTAATCATATGGATTCAAAAAATGTTAAAGTAAGATGTAAATTGTCCCCCATTCTGTCTTCTAGACATACCTCTTTTGAGAACTAGTATTAAGAGTTTAATTCTCATGCTAGATATTTGTCCCCAAAGACACACCATTTATTATGACACTACTGTGTGCCCAGAAGGCTGAACTCTGGTCAGACCAGTGTAGTCTTTGTCCTCTTGTTTCTATTTGAGTTTCAAAAGAAAAAGATAAAGAACAACTTGGAAAGCAAGAAAAAAATAAACTAGGTCTTTGGCTTTCTCCCTCATACTCCATGGTTTGGCAATGGGTTTATTTAAAAAGCTCCAGTTCCTGTCTTGTAGTTTTTTTCTGTAGCTGCATTCATTAATACACAGCATGCTGTTGGCATTTCAATAGACATGCAGATCAGCTGACCAGAATAGAGAGCCCAGAAATAAAATAACACACCTCCAGCCGAATATATATATAGCAATATATTATGCATGTGTGTATATGCATATATTATTTAAAAACATACTGGAGAAAGGATCACCTATTGAGCAAATTGCAATGAGAAAACTGGATGCCCACATGTACAACATTGAAACTTGATTCTCATTTCTCCACCTGGAAAAAAAATGCACTCAAAATGGCTCAAAGACATTAATGTAAAACCTAAAACAGTGAAACTAGTATTGGAAAGCAGGATGAAAACCAAAATAATTTTATAGGAAATGACTTAGGGATAGGACTGCAAGAATCACAAGAAATAATAAAAATTGACTAATTGGATTATATATAGATATAGAAATATCCTATTTATTACATGAGAAAATCAACAGGATTAAGAGACATCCTACAGAATGAATAAAACTGTCTGCCAAAGGTTGCTCTGACAGAGGATTAACACTCAAAATATATATATAAATTATTCATAAAAGCCTAACAAAAGAACAAGATAACAGTGAGTAAATGATCTGAATAGATATCTCTTGATTGCAAACAGCCAATAAAGATATGTAGAAAGCTTAACAACATTTTCCCAGAGAAAAGGCAAATGGACATGTGATGACAGTCCCTCTCATCCCATTTGAATATTACCAAATACACATATTAACAGATGTTGGCAAGGATGTGAAGACAAAAAAATGTCACTTAAACACTTTGGTCAGTATACCCCATATCAAGAACACTGTGGCTTCTGGAATATTTAAGTCTTGTACTTTTGCTCTTAATTTGAAGCACTTAATTTTGTTGTTTTTTTTCTCCTTCATCATGATCCCAGTTCAACTATGCATCCCCAACCCATCCTACCAAGAATCATAAATTATAATGGTTGTATTTAATTGGAACAAAATTAAATGTTGCATACATCTGGAAATATTTAACTGATTTTATTCATGTTGAAAGAAAACATAATTTTTCTTTGCAATTAAAAAACACAAAACTTGCCTTTCAAAGACATACTTGGACATCTGCACAAGATAGGATTGGCATAATATAGATGCTGCCTTGATAGAGACTTGGAGATAAGAAATGAATAACAAATAAAAAAAAGTAAAAGTAACACATTTGTCCAGAGTGTGAGAAACATTTTCACACTACGGAGCCCTCAAGCTTGCGTGACTGTCAAAATCACTTCTGCCAATCCCTCCTTCATTGACAGAGAAATACAATGGAGACACAAGCAATTTCCTCTAAGACAACTGACAAGCTGACATAGCCAACAACAAAAGGTGCTAGGAAATGTGGAAATGCTATGGCATTGCATACCGTTTTAATACTGTTACAAGCTACCACGGCAGCACACTAAAGCATCAGTAGCATTTCTCTTCTAGGATAATTTGTTCCAGGAGCCTTAAAGGAAGCTATGCCTGGTACTGGGGAATTGTATCAGTCTTTGGCAATATAAAAGCACAAAGGTCTCCAGTTATAAAATTGGTTATTCTTCAACAATATGTATAGTCCTAAAATGGTGTAAAAAAATCAAATAGTTGTGTATCTTGGAGGGAGGGGAGAAAGGAACTCAAACTCAATTCTTGATCAACTCATTGTCCAGTGCCAAATGATCAGTCCTAGAAACATACTCAGAGGTTAAATTTAGTAATATATATGTATATGGAAATATGCGTGTTCAATAACAAAGAGAACAGAGGCCATGAATTTGAATGAGAACAGAGAGGAGTGTAGATAGATAGATGATAGATGGATGGATGGATGGATGGATGGATGGATGGATGG
>LOJH01011428.1:260-12155 GCA_001685095.1 Ellobius talpinus
TCTATCTATCTATCTATCTATCTAATCTATCTAATCTATCTATCTATCTATCTAATCTATCTAATCTATTTTTGTGGGGGAATAGTATAGAGACCTAAACTGGTCAAGTCCCAGAGAATGAGAGACAGTGGTGTGCACAGCTTTAAATGGGATATCTGTATCACTACCCCTCTCCCAGGGCACAGCAATCGTTGCAGAAGAAGGGGCAGAAAGACTGTAAGAGGCAGAAGTAGTGAATGTCTGCACTGAAACAGTACTTGCTGGGCACAGCAGGGCCGTTGTCGACATGAATTCATAGCAGCTATGATTACATGCGCTCTATCTGTACACGATCAAGCCAGGCAAGATCACAGTTTTGGTGCAGGAGGAGCTTGTGAATTCCCTTTCCTAGCGGTGAGGAGCTCTTGGGAGCTGCAGGCGGGGAAGGGTGGCTCATTTTCTTCAAGCATGCAGCCCCTGAAAGGCCGCTCAGGCTCCTATAGATGCATGTACAGGCAACGCTAAGAGGAAATAATGAGAACACACAAACCTGGAAGGGAAGAAGTGATGAGGGCATAGAGGAGGAATTGGAGGGTTATATGTATGTATGAAATTCTCAATAGAAAAATTTTTAAAAATGTACATATGAATTAGGAAGTTAAGGTGAGTAGTTTTGTATGTTCACAATATGTCTTCTCCATATTTTAATTACTTCATGTAGTGAAAATTGTTATTCTTAGGAATAATATTTTTTGTTATAAATGTTTGCTCTCAACCAAATATGATAGTAGTATAAGTGAGTTGTGACTCAGTTATTTATATTCTGTAAGTGATGAACACTTAGCAGAATCTTAATAGTTTTTATTCAGATGGTTATGTTGCAATTCCATGTCGGTCTTTGGACACAGCAGGGGACCCCCACCACCTGTGGATGTGTCTGGCCTCATTTACAGCTGTCCTGTCACGCATGTGGCCCAGCAGAAACTGGTTGAGCATGACTGCTTTAGATGGACTTTTCAAAATCTCTCCTGTTGTCAGAACATAGATTTCTACATGTAAGGGAGCTGAGCTAAGTTAGAATGAGTCTTTGAAGACTTCATGATGTGCCAGCCATGATGTTGTTTTAGTAGTCAGAAAAAATTATTCACAATGTGATGTTTATTCTTTGAGTATTAGGAAGATGGAAATAAGCAATATTAATGTTTTAAGAACCTAGCTGTAGAGGCTAGGGAGATAGATGGCTTGGTTGGTAAAGTGCCTGCCAAACAAGTGTGAGGACCTGAGTTCAGATCCCCAGCATTCAACACAGAAAACTGAGCATAGTCGCATGCATCTGTAACCTTAGTGCTGGGGGTGGGCTTAGAATAACATCCTTAAACTTTGTGGTGTTGTAACGAGAGCAGGTCCTTTTGTTTTGTCCCGCCTGGCTAGCTTACCATGTGATTATGATTACCCGAAATAATCACACAGAAACTGTACCATTAGCTCTAACTTCTCATGGGCCAACTCCCACATCTTAACCCATCTCCATTAATGTATATCGCCACTTGACTGTGGCTTACCGGCATGAGTCTAACCAGCGTCCCTCTCAGGCAGGAGAACCATGACGTCTGCCACACTGCCCTTCTTCCCAGCATTCTGTTCTGTCTTCCCCGCCTACCTGAGTTCTGCCCTATCACCTAGGTCAAGGCAGTTTCTTTAATGACCAATGAAAGCAACACAAACACAGAAGGGCCTCCNCTTCTTCCCAGCATTCTGTTCTGTCTTCCCCGCCTACCTGAGTTCTGCCCTATCACCTAGGTCAAGGCAGTTTCTTTAATGACCAATGAAAGCAACACAAACACAGAAGGGCCTCCTGCACCATTATGGGCCAGAAATTCTTCATGAGTTGGTGAGTTCTAGCCTCAGTGAGAGACTCTGTCTCAAACATAAAGTAGAGGGCCAGCAAGATGGCTTAACAAGCAGAGGTGCTTGTCACCAAGTCTAATGACCTGAGTTTAACAAATCGCAGGATGCACTTGATAGGAGAAGAGAACCAACTCCTGAAAGTTGTTATCCGATCCCTGGACACTCACTGTGATGGGTGTACCATCCTCCACCCCCTGTGCACACACTATCTGTAAATATGTAAATGAAACATAAAAGGTGGGTACTGATAGAAGATGACATATGATAATGACCTCTGGCCTCCATATACATACATGCATGGACACACACACACACACACAATCTACCTCAAACTCACTTTCAGATTTATTTGTTTTTCGGTTTTTGTGTTTTTTTTCCCTTCAAGTCTTTTTCTCCTCCAATGTTCTGTGGCTTGGCATACCTCTGCATTTTGTAGCTTAGCCGACACAATGGTAGTTACAGTTTTATTTCCATAAGGAAGCAGGAGACATTTTAGGCTGTTTCCCAACTTTGAGGTCAGTTTTCACACAGCTGATGACACCAGCCTCCTTCTGGGAGAGAGATGGTCAGAATTAGCCACTTAATCCAATTATTCCTTGGATGGAAACTGAACATTTCGGACCAAGTATTGACTTACATGCGAACTAAGGCTCACAGCAGGTTTCTGGGAAGCGACTTCTTGGTCAAGTTTGTAATAACTAAATGATTTTGGGAAACACACGAGACTCTCTTGAAGAGAAGTCAGTGTCTCCGCCCACTGTAAAGCCACAAAGTTTTTCTCCTATTACTGTAATTAAAAAAAGAATGCTTCTTTGATGTTTCTAGAAGGTGAGTTGGAGCCAGCGGTTTGTTCTTAGGGCTTTGCTTGTGTGGCACATGAAACAGGCACAGTAAAAGTCACAAAAACCAAAACAAAACCTAGAATCATTTTTGTGGAAGTCACTTGAGATATTTTCTTCTTCCTCCTGAGACTGAGATGCTCGTCTTCTTCCCCAGGGGGCTTCATAATGTCTTTCATCTCCATCCATCATCTTCCTGGCTTCATCATTTCCCAGTCCCCATTTGGTTCACTTATGACGCCATTTTGCATAGTTTGCTGCTTGCATGTCCTTTGAGCTGCTTCGTGTGCTGGTGTCATCCCCATGTGGATGGCACTTCTGAAAATCCTGCTTCAGGACTGGGCTTTCTGAGCCCTCTTCACCCTTCTTATCTCTGGCTTTTCTGCATCTAACTTTGCTGAGATATACCTTGAGAATATGCCCTGCCATCGCTAAAGAGACTGGCTTGAGTTATCAGCTTAAGTGATAAGCTCTTCAGGGAAGCTTCTGGCTCCCCAGAGGTGGAATAAGTTGCTCCATCCTGTTTAGCTTCTTCCTGGTTGTCACTTATCTATAGCAAGTGACAGCCAGTCACAGGAGCCTCATGGTCTTGGTCTGTGTCTTTAAGTCTATTTGAGGCTCTTATCTCTATATGCAGTTGGCCAGAGATCTGTCTCCTTCCTGGTGGCACAAGCTTAGACACAAAGCCTCTCACCTGTACTGAAAGATGCTCTTCCCTGTGTGTCATTTTAATGTTCCCGTTCCCTTATACACTCTTCCTGTAGCGCCTGCCTGTACTACGTGACAGTACGGTACTACTCCTGTATTGCGGCGCTTGCACTACAGAACCATTTGCAAGCCGGGCAAGGGCCTGGAGATTTCAATACACAAAGACACACAGGCAGAGACACGGGTCATACTTGAAACAGGAATGCCCCCTTTATTGTGTCCAGGAGCAGCTTATATAAGGATCCTTAACTGATAGCCACGCTCCCGCCAAACCCACCAGAAACCACTCCCCTGTCCTTAGGAACTCCTGAGGGTCTCGTGCTCAGAGCAGCTGCAAGCATAACACGTTGTTTACAAGAAATTTAGGATCTGAGGGTTCACAGCTCCCAACACTTCCTATGTGAGGGACTGCTTTGGCACCCTCTCTCAGCTAGCCAGTTTGTTTGCTGCTAGCTCTCAGCATCAGTCAGCATTTCCTGGGTCAGCATTTCATCTGTCTCCTCGAGTCCTTGTGACTACCCCAGCAGTAGATATTACAGATAACTTTACAGGGATGGAGAGAGAGAGACAGAGACACACACACACACAGAGAGAGAGAGAGAGAGACAGAGACAGAGACAGAGACACACACAGAGAGAGAGAGAGAGAGAGAGAGAGAGCAAGCAATGACATAATTTGCTCCGCATGACACAGCTAGAAATGGGCTGAGGTGGTAACTGACTCTGGGTGGATAACTAGTGAGGGCGTTATTAATATCCATGGCCCAGACGTAGCTGGTGCTTGCTGTGTGCAGAGCAGTGAGCACGGTTTTTATTTTCCCAACTGATCTAGTAAATGCAGAAGGTAAGCGGGTGTTTGCTTGACTTAAGGATAAGAAAGGATGCAAGTAGAGCAAGGAGTAAGGATGATTCTCGCTGGGTGATGTAAACACAGGGAGGATGGTAGCTGAGCAGGTGGTAGCTGAAGGCCAAGTGTGAGAGGGAGCCTGGCCTTGAATGGTTAGGAAGAGAGACCATTGGCAGGTCCTGAAGTGGTGAGATAGGGAGGAGACATTTACTGGGGGGCTGAGTAGAGGCAGTGGAAGATGATAGTATTTTTTATTTATTCATTTATTCTTTGTTTTTTTGTTCTGTTTTGTTATTTATTTATTTATCTATTTATTTTCTGAGACAGAGTTTGCCTATAGCTTTGGTGCCTGTCCTGGAACTTGCTCTGTAGACCAGGCTGGCCTCGAACTCACAGAGATCTGCCTGTCTCTTCCTCCCAAGTGGGTGGGATTAAAGGCGTGCACCACCACCGCCTGGCTCTTATTCATTTATTGCTTGAAAAGAATTGTTGTGATTATATTTGGGAACAAATATATCCATCTATGGTATGTACTGACAATGGGTAAAAGGTCATGGATTTGAAAGAGAGCAAGGAGGGATCTAGGGGAGGGTGTGGAGGGAAGAAAGGGAATGGGGAAATGATAACTTATAATCTCAAAAAAAGATTTTTTTAAAAAAAAAGACAAAAAGAATGGTTTTCCCCTATGTGTATGTATATGCTCCATGTGTATGCAGCACCCCCAGAGGTTGCAGATGGTTCTGAGCTGCCATGTGGGTGCTGGGAACAGAACCCAGGTCCCCTGCAGGAACAGCAAGTGCTCTAAACCACTGAGAAACCCTCCCTTTTTCAATTAGTTTTTAATATTCCTGTAGAGTTGAGCTTGGTTGCCACACTCTGTAATCACAGCACTTGGGAGGCTGAGACAAGCAGACTACAGATTTGAGGTCAGGATAGGCGAGACCCTGTCACAAAACAATAAACCCTTTCCAAAAAATACAAAACAATCAAAATGACGACAGCATAGAGTTAACTAACCAAATTAATGCTGATGACAATTTAGTTCATCAGCAAAGACGAGCAGACAAGGACCAGGTCTTGGAGTGTGAGGGCAGGAGGCTCACTTTTCTTCTGGGTCAGATCAGTATGTAGACCAAGCAAAGGCAGTGGGGGCTCGCTTTTTGTTTTGTTGCTCTTAAATAGAAATATTTTCCAAGAAAAACAGCAGTGTAGACATGGGGCCAGGCAGCCAGTGAGCACTCCAAACTAGTCAGCGGCAACATACAAGTGACGTTTGACCTCAGCATCAGGGCCACAGTGGGGTATCTGGAGCAGCTGAGGGTCCGCTGGCCCACTCCACAGCAGGCAACTGTTCTCTGCGCCAGCCGAGGGCTGCCATGAATTCCTTGTGCTGAATCCACCAACTTGTCCAGAAAATCAGAGCTTTGAATTGCTATGCCAGATTCTTGGATCTTCAAATGCTGGCCCAGCTCCTAACATCCCTGACAATGGATGGTTAGACTTCCAGCCTGAGACATCTGTGAGCTGGTGGCTGCTTAGATGGAGACTTGGTGATGGATACTGTGTGCTAACCATCTAGTCTCATGCCTAGTATACAGGCCCCAGGAGGAAATTGTTCTGTTAATTGTCTTCTTGATGCATGCAGTTGTCTTCACCGTTGACTTATGTAGTTAACTCTAAATCTATATTAGAAAATAAGGCCTGGCATAGTGGTGCATGCCTTTAATCCCAACACTTGGGAAGCAAGGGCAGAGAGGCAGAAGCAGGCATATCTCTGAGGCTAGCCTGGTCTACAGAGAGAGCCCCAGGACTACACAGAGAAACCCTGTCTCGAAAAACGAAAATTAGAAACAAAACAAAACGGCCTGTCTTGAGTAACAACTGACGGTCACTACTAGAGGTTGCTTGCTCTTGCATGGGGTGTGTTCTCTGTTCGGGTTACAAAGTGAGTGATCCTGTGGGTTGGAGAAGGAAGGAGGGACACTTTGTCTTGGGGACTCTGATTCCTTTTGGATTTGCTGTCCACTTCATTTGTGCTGTGGCGTCATCTTCATTTCCCCGGTTGCCTACCTAGTCCTTCCCTGCCCTGCTTCCGCTGCCTGCTCTCTGTCTTCCCCCACTCTTTATGTGTGAGTCTCCCTGTGGTTTCATGCCTCCTGCTGGGATTATCTGTGTGTATGGGTGGGAAGAATGGGAAGGATGCTGAGAAAAACGGGAAAGGAAGCTTTGTGAAGGGGTGCTGTGTTTAGAAGCATCTTGTTAGTTTTAATGAAATACACATGTGCCCAGAGTGAGACGCTTTGTGTTTTGGGGGGATGGTGGGAAATCTTCATTTAATATGGCTTAACTCATAGTTTTGTGTTACAAGAATCATGTCTGGTCTACTGACAATGGTCTTGGGTGATTTTTATTCAGTACAAGTGTCTCCAATGGTCCTGGCAACAAGCTGAGTTAATTACTTGTCCATGTACTTTTAGGTCTTGTTTCTGTTAAAACTCTGGAATAAAGGAGAGAACAACACACAGACTTGGATACTTTCAATAGATTAAGGGCTTAGAAAAACACATCTCCTTTTCTCCCTCAAGCCTTTTTTTAAAAAAAAGTTTGCATTGCTTTAAGCTGAAATCATTTTGTTGTATCAACACAAAGCAAGACACATGAAAATAAGATTTTTTTAATGTGTGAAAATCTTATCTGTAAATACAAGTTCCTAATTGAGTCAATATTTTTTCTCTTAATTGCTGACTCAGATCATGGAAGAGACAAACACGCAGATTGCCTGGCCATCCAAACTGAAGATCGGAGCCAAATCCAAGAAAGGTAATTTGGGCAGGGGAGTAAGTTCTGTTTCAAAAGTGAGATTATGGAATGGTGCACATTATTGCTGGAGAAATAAGCCTTTGCTCTGTTCACTTTCATCCTCAGATACTTGACAGACAGCTATATTCGGAGAGGACTTTTGTGATCAAAATTAACAGGCAGCTTTGCAACAGCAGAAAAATGTTTGAATAGCAGTATTAGAATAAAAATGTTTCCATAAAAGATCTTACCAGTAACCTGCTATCTCCAGAATGTTTGTCCGATCAGTAGCCATGAGGAATGGCAGTTCTACACGGGATCGTAGCCTGTGTCCCACTGTCTAGACTTTAAAGTCCTTCTGTTGTCATTGCCTAGACTTAAGAGCTGTTGTATCCTGTGCCTTTCTTTCATGTGAATGAACCCTAGACTTCCTTTCTGAAAGAACTCTCTCCATCTACCTGACCACACTGCCTTTTAGATTGGACTTTCTCTGCCTTATGCCATAGGAGAGCTGCCTAGAGATGGGAGGAGACCGCTCACTTAACTTTCTTTTTTTCCTAGAATTATATGGTATTCTCAAATGTGACTTTCCAGTATGCATACTTAAGAATGTTTTTCTTGTGCAAATATACTTTTGTTTCAACAATTCTGCTGTGTATATTTAATGAAGAATAAAAATGTCTGTAGCCATCAGGGGATAATACAAATGCCACCAGATGATCCAACACACAGCATTCCTGCCAGCTGAACCCTGCCGTGTGGTCTGGCCTTTCTCTTGTTGCCACTGTTGAGTTTGTCTTTTTGCTCCATCTCCTCTGACTTTATTGTTAACCAATGTTTTAACACTGCACAGGGTCTCAATTTTCTTTCATGCTTGAGTTTAGATTTCTTTTTTAATCTCATTCTGCATTCTTCTGGGATAGAAATAATATAACAGAACTTGTGTGTGTGTGTGTGTGTGTGTGTGTATGTGTGTGCTTCTAGCCAAACATGGCATGCCTATAGAAAATTCAGTCTTGTTACCTTTTTTATTTATCTCATGGTGACAAGAAATTGGAACTGTTAGCGTTAAACAGTCCTAGTCATACAGGCTGAGTCTCCATGTGTATGTCAAAGTCTGTGTGTAAGCCTTGCATGTGCTTGATGCTGAAGAAAATGCTCGTGATTAATTGAGTTCTCTTGTCAGGGGCTGTTTTGTTCACACTACACAATACAGGAAACCACCACCAGTGGATCATCTATCTGTTTATTTGACTGTTTAAAAATAATCTCCACTTTTCTAGTTAGATGAATTGAAACTTGAGCATACCCTGGGGCCCCATTCCCTATTGTCAGATATTTTTACCTAAGAAATGAAATTAGCTTCATTTCTGGCTTATAACAATGAAATTTAACCAGTCTTCCCAAGAAAACCCCAAGGAAACATGACTGTTAGGGCTCTTTGGGATGATTTCAGGTCGCTTGTTCATGTACCCATAGTGAGATTTTTTCCCCCCATTTTCATGAGAGACAATAGATTTTGTTAAAAAAATTGTTTGAAATGTGTTTTGGACTTTAGAGAGTTAGGAACCATGGGGATGAATGGGATCATGTCGCGCTTTCAGAATGGCTTCCGCCACTGCCACACTCGGCTCTTTGGGATGCTCAGCCATGTGCCACATCCTGATGATCTATTATGCTTGGGGGAGAAGACTATTTCAGCAGTGAGTTGGAGAGCGTTTGGGTCAGTCTTCACCTGTTAAAGCTAACCTCTGGAATTATGCCTAAGAACTGGCCCCTGCAGGCTCAGGTCTCACACACTTCATTTGACTCTGTCATTATTTATGAAGTGCTGTGGTTGTACACAGTGCTCCACAATGAGAAGAATGGGCCAGAAAGGAAGAGAGAAAGAGTCAAAGGTGGGCCACAGAGGAGTTTACTGTTCGGCTGACTTGATGGCTGTCATTATTTAAACATGAAGCTGATCAATCAGTTCTTGGTCTAACACCCTAACCACACCACACACACCCCACTTCGTGATATAAAATAGAACAGACGTATATATTCCTATTCTTTTCTAAAGTGGTTTCATGCAGATGTGAAGTTCTGTTATATTCTGAAGCTAGTAAAATTAAAATTAAACAGCAGGAGGGTTTTTGGAAGGTAATTATTTGCTCATCTGGTGGGCTGTTGCCTTCTGTGTCTGTGTTGTAGGAGGGGGATGGCTGTTCATTTTCAAGCCTTCATCGTTCCAAGCTCTCATTATTAAAGAGACTAACGTGTGCATGTATATTCCTGGGCCCATGCCATGCACTAGATGATCATTAAATCTAAACCGCATGGCGATGCGAAGGTCTGCAGTGTGTGGATAATCCCCATCTGCTGACGGACAAGACAACTCAGCTGTGTTGTTATAGTTCACTCTAGCCTTTATAGTGCTCAGCTTGAATATTTGAGTCTACGCAAACATTTATTTCATGCCCGCAACTCTCCTGGTCTGCCTCCTTCAGCTTCCCAGAATTTAGTTTTGTGTTTTCCATGTTAGCTTCCAATAGCTCTCCTCAAATCTTATCTTCTAAGCCCTTCGTGCTTTATCAGAATGGCTGCCTGGGTGCCTGTGCTGCCTCCCTGGTGGAAGTGCTGGTGGTTACTGCCTGGCATGCAGGAACCAAGCCAAAGTCTGGGCTTCCTTCAGTTAGAAAATGTAGCTTCTTCTCTAGAAGTTGAAGCTCAGTCTTGCTCGTAGGTAGTGGCCCAGGGAGGGCTGGGTTGGGAATTTGTGGATCTGACAAGTTCCTCTAGTTGTTGTTGAGGTCAGAGTTTTGGAATCAAACCCTCACCATCTGCGAGAGAAGCTTGGTGGGTCACGAGGAAGATGGGAAGTCAGAGGCAGGGGTAGGGGCAGACACAGCTGAAGACCGGAGAAGCCCACCGAATGTCCTGGTGTGCTAAGAGCCACACAGCTGCAGGTGGCCTGTCTTATACTTGGGTCACCTTCGTGGTCAGTTCACAGGAGGTATCTGGAATGAAGATAACCCTTCATAACATGTCAAGGACAGTCTGAGCAGAAGAGCCGTGGGGTGTTTCATCTTCTCCTTTGCCCCCTCACGCCTTCTTATCCCCCTTCCCCCTCCTTCCTTTTTCAGTCCCTCTTTCTTCTCCCTCTGCCTAAATGCTTGGTAGAATGGAGTAGGGAAAAGATCAGCAGTTATTTTCTGCAGGGTGTTTTAGAGAAGCACACGCAGACAGGCAGACACATGCATGTGTATGCACAAGCGTGCGCATGCACACACATAAGACTGAGGAATAAAGAGCTTTTGGAACTGCTCCCCAGAGTGTTTGGATTACCGGGAGGGCCGAAGGTTCATTTAAGCCAGAAAGAACCGAGGATTTAACATTGGAGCAACAGTCATTTCAGTTGGTGACTCCTCTGGGGAGTCATGAGTAAGACAAACAAACTCTTTGTGTTTCTTCACTCTAATGTGAAGTTATTTTGTGTGGGAGAATATAGGACTGAAGCTCTCGAAGCCAAAGAAAGGCAGATAAAGCTTGAGGTCTGTGTTAGTGAAACCAGTACTTAAGGATTAAAGTGTTTCAAACTACACAGTTTTACTAACCTGGAATAACTTCAGGCTGTCTTTTCAGTT
The DNA here is from genome assembly GCA_001685095.1 of Ellobius talpinus. Taxonomy (NCBI): domain Eukaryota; kingdom Metazoa; phylum Chordata; class Mammalia; order Rodentia; family Cricetidae; genus Ellobius; species Ellobius talpinus. Next base: position 10,966 of record LOJH01011428.1, read on the forward strand.
TCTGAGCTGCAGCCTGTTCTAAATGAAAGGAAACTTCATTAAAATATGAGCAGCGCTTTGAACAAGTTAGCTTTTCCAAATGGAATTCCGGTTAGAGCTGCCCTGACGTAGAGATAAAAGTGGTTCCTAATGAGAACTTACCACATTTGGATGACTGCACTGTGAAGGCAAATTGGACGGGTCTGTCTCTTAAATTAGGTAAATATTTTTCTTACAGTCTTCTCTTTGCTTTTAATGGGTTCATCAATCTCTTTGTAGACCGGTGAAGGTAAGTGGGAGTCAGAATTAAAGTTTTCATGTCCAATTCCGAATGCTTGGGGTCAGCATTAATGAAGCTGTGTTCCTGAGGTGGACAAAGTGGAACACCGGTCTTGACCAGGGCTGCTTCAGTTTAGGATGGATGCCCCACAGTACCCAGCAGGCGTGCCAGGCATTCTCTGAACTGCCAGATGTGTGTTCTGGTTTGGAAATGAATGGCACCACATCTGGCTTTTCTCTTCCTCCCAAAAGAAACAAGAGAATCACCAACATTTCCATGAGATTATATTTTGTTACATTCCCTTAGTGGGTGTCTGACGGGCCATCTTAACATGATAAAAGGCCACGTGCTCGTTTTTTGTTTCTGGGGGAAGTGTCTTAGAGAAGATAGACAGCTGGCTAGCCAGTACCGCAGTGTTTGGAGGAAAGAGAAACACATGGCCCAGCATGCTGGACCAAAGTATTCCAGTCAGTGAGTGGGTAACCTGTTAGTGTGTCAGAAAGTGAACTAAGGGGTCTCGATGAGAGCAGTAACATGCCTGAATGAGTTAGAAAACAGCATGAGGATGCCATTCGATGAAGCTTTCAGCCACATCTGTCACTGGGTGTACCACGTGTGCATTGCTAGATTATGACATTATGTGTATGACATGGAGAAGCTGTAGCACATTGAGCTTGGCAGTCCAGTCTCTAGAGGTTCAGAGCACAGAGTTGTGTTCATCAACTCATTCCCGGTTTTGTCTCTGGTACACAGTCCGCTCTCAGCACATATTTCTTCATGATAACACCAGGACTGCTGATGCCCATGAGTCTTTGTGGTTTAGAGCGATGGCCTTCCGGTATGAGTGGTAGCCTCTGTTCTGAGCAGCATTGGTGAATAATCTCAATCTCTCTCTCTCTCTCTCTCTCTCTCTCTCTCTCTCTCTCTCTCT
>LOJH01011428.1:12164-26487 GCA_001685095.1 Ellobius talpinus
TCTCTCTCTCTCTCTCTCTCTCTCTCTCTCTCTCTCTGTGTGTGTGTGCATGCTATATTTATGTGGTCTTGGGTGTACATGTGTATGCTATATTTATGCAGTCTTGGGTGTGCATGTCAGTGCACATGCATGTACATGCATGTGTGTAGAGACTAGTGTTGACATCTCATGTTGTCTTTGATGGCTTTCCACTTTAGCTGTATGTGATGAGGTCTCTTACTGTTCTAAGAGCCTATCAATCTGACTAGGATACTGGCCAGTGACCCCCCCTGCTGTCTCCGCCTCCCTGATGCTGGAGCAGCAGGTGTATGAACCCCCACTGTCTCCCCCTCCCTGATGAACCCCACTGTCTCCCCCTCCCTGATGAAACCCACTGTCTCCTCCTCCCTGATGCTGGAGCATGCTGCTACACACAGTGTTCACAAAGCTGCTAGGACCCGAACTCAGGTTCTTACCCTTGGGATACAGGTGCTTTACCCACTGAGGCATCTCCTGAGCTCACAGGTTGGACTTCTCTAAAACACCAAAGCCTAATCTCTCTCACTGAATGCCTTTCCCCACCCATGCCTGTGAGAAAATAGAGAAAATACATGGCTGTTTTCCTTCCTTAATCTAGGGTGCTCTGTGATGATGCTTACCAATGACAGTGGCCAAGAATAACTAGTGATAATCATACCAGCTTCGTCATGCCCCAGTCCTTGGAAATTGCACAGGTCAAGGATGGATAGAAGTTAGCTCACCCTGCTTATAAATAACACCTGCCTTTTCAGAGATTATGGTTAAACATGGAGCCACTCCTATCTGGGGTCTGATTGCCCTAGGATTTTAATTTGATAAATTCATGTTATTCTCTTAGGATGAGACTTTTAAATAATCCATAAGTTAAACAAATTCAAAATCTGTTGTAAGGAGCTTACAAGGGTTTTATGTTTGTTTTTTCATTTAAATCTTTAAAAGTAGTATCTGACCTGCTCAGCAACCTTTGTTTCTTCTGGACAGGAAGTGTTGGTGCTTGAGCTGTTTGCGGTATATCATATAGATGCTGCCTCAACACAGGTGACTCTAATTGGCCTCTGAGAGCTAGAGATGTCATGGGCAGTGGAGAGCAGCCCCTGTCCTTAGAGACAGCCATATAGTCTGGACTAGGAGAGCAAACCCACAACCATGCCTACCTCTTTCTACGAATCAGTCCGCCTTATTTATTTATTTATTTATTTTGTGTGCGTGTGCGCACGTGCGAATGCACACACTACAGTCTGTGTGTCAGTCAGAGAATGACTTTTGGGAGTCCGTCTTTGCCTTCTACCATGTGAGTCAGGGTTGGCACCCAGATCGTCTCGCTGGCATCAAGCTCTTTCTGCTGCTGAGCCATCTTGCTGGTTCCTTGTTCTTTTTTCTATATAAATGTTTTCTTGGTGTATCTTCACTGAATGTAGTGGTGGGTTTCATTACATTGTTTCTGTCCAGGGCTGTGGTGGACTTTGAGTTTGTTCAGCTCTCCTGTTCCTCCTGGGAGTTTCTCTAGACAGTCCTTCATCCACTTTCATGTCCTGTGTACATATGAATTTATGTTACTGTCTAAAATCTAGGCTTCTCACTAGAGAGAAATTTGTGGCATTGTTTTTCTTGGTCTGACTTGTTTCTCTTAAATATGATGATTTCTGATGCATCTATTTTATTTCTTCCCCCCTTCCTCCCTTTCCTTCTCTCCTCTCCTCTCCTCTCCCCTCCCCTCCCCTCCCCTCCCTTCCCCTTCTTTCCTTTCAGACAGGGTTTCTCTATAGCTTTGTAGCCTGTCCTGGAACTCACGCTGTAGACAAGGCTGGCCTTGCACTCACAGAGATCTGCCTGCCTCTGCCTCCCAAGTGCTGAGATTAAAGGTGTGCACCACCACAACCTGGTGCATCCATTTTCTTGATAGTGGCCGAATTTCTTTCCTCATCATAACTAAGTAAAACCCCATCATGTATGAACTCACCACACTTTCTTTATTCATTCGTTTTTGTGTTGGGATCAACCATTTCTAGTTCTCAATACTTCCAGTAATCAAATGCTTACACAGTTTATGTGAGCTTTAAATGTTCATTTGTTACTCTCTCTCCCATGACATGAAAGCCTTATTTTTAAATATTGTCAAGTGTAAACAGATGAAAACACCTATGAGCATGTGTACTGTCACATATATGGAAACCCAGAACACAGCAGGGTACAGAGAGACAGGAATGGTGTTCCATCCATGAACAAGACTGAGGACCTGAACTGGGGCTCATTCATGATGTCCATTCATTTCCTTTGTCCTCTCCTGAATGACCCTGCTCATTGTGTAACTGCCACAAGCTCGCTGTTGGGTCTGGTCTTACTCCCTCTATACCAAGGATGGAGGTGAAAATGCCTAGAACCTTCCAGTTTCCCTCTGAAACTCGATATTATATATCTGGTAGCTTTTTTTGAAAAGGTATTTTCTATTAACTTAGGAAGCAAATTAATTTGGCATTGAGTAGAGATGTTAGAAAATAGCTGGAAAGGGGAGGCAGTGACAGGACAATTCAGAGGTGGGGAGTCTTACCTACAAAGGCGTACCTGGTAAGAGTGTAGCCGAAATATACACCAAACTCTTAAAAATCAACAGTAACCACGCCAACAGCTTAGAATGTGCTCAAAGGACCAAATAGGTACTTTACCGAAAAGGACAGACAGATGGTTCGTAAGAGGATGACCATCGCTGTCTCTGGGGAATGGCATGGGAAGTGAGATGCCGCTTGGTGCTTACCAGAATGGCTGAAGTTCAGTGCGCTGACACCACTGATTGCTGCTGACACTGTGCAGCAGCTGGAGCGCTGACTCCTAGGTGATGGCCAGCAGGATGCTACAGATACTTTGGAAGACATCTTCATGCAAAACTAAACAGAGCCTTTCCAAATGAAATTGCACTTTTTAGTGTGCACAAAGTAAGTAAAAAAAAGACAAAAAAACCACCCTCAAGTCCAAGTCCATGGGAAAATCTGCACATGGATATTTATAGGGACTTTTTCATTATTATCAAAATGAGGAGAGCACCAAGATACCCTCCAAGAGATGACTACATAGCCATGCACTATGGGCTCACTGCTAAAAAGATATGAGCTATAGTCCTGAAGCAGTGCAGGAACTTTAAATGCACATCATTAAGTGAGAACCAGTCTGTAGAGACTTCCTTCGCTTGGTAATATATTCTCATGTGTCCGTGGCCTTTGTGGCTCCTTTTTTTAGTACTGAGGTGTATCTGTCACTCATCCACTGCACTGTGACTTTGCTGGTTGTGTCCACTCAGCAGAGTGCATATAGACAGTCCTCAGTGTCTTCTCTGTCCTGAGAACTCACTTCTTAGCACTGAGCAATATTCTCGCTGAAGGACTTGGTTTCCTTCCGAAACCTGCTTGATGGAATATTACTCTTTTCACCGTGCAAGTGTGTGTGCGCGTGATCACGCGTATGTGTGAATTATATGTGTTTGTGCATGTGTGCGTGTTATTATATGTGTGTGAATGTATATGTGTGTATGTATGTTATGTGTATGTGCATGCATGCATGTATATATGTTTGTGAGTGTATGTGTGTGTATGCATGTATGTGTGTATGTGCATGCATATATGTGTGCGTGTGTGACTGTGAATGTATGTTGTGTGTGCATGTGTTTGTGTGAGTGTATGTGTTGTGTGCACAGTGTGTGTGGATGTGTGTGAACTAATAACTGATGCTGTGAGAGGATACGACTTGTTCATGGGTGTTGAAATTCATGTATTTTATTTTGCAAGAGCAGTCTGTTTTAGAAGCCACCTCGTAATTGGTTTTGAATGACATGGGTAACGGTACAATGTCAATCGCTTATTTCCTCTCAGTGAGTGTTGTACTTCCTGCCTGTAGCTTCAGAGCTTTGGGGCGGTCTTCATCCTCTGATCTTAAGCCCGCGTGTCTTCCATTCTGTGCCAGTGTGTGTCTCTATGATAACTGTGACTGTCCCCTCAGTTTCTGAGGGTTGTCATGCTGCTGCTGGTTGTCAGGGACTGGGAATGGGCACCCAGTTTCAGTGGCTTCCCAAATCCTGCATGGCCATTGCCTGGCTGTCCCTCTGCTCTGTCAGTCATGGCTGGAAGAGACTGCAGTGACATCTATTAGGCCTGCCAGTAGCAGTTAAATTACTCCCATGAAGGGCTTTGCAGCAGCTGACAGGACCAAGCTATCATGTCGTGTTCCTCATTAGCTAAAGGCCATAAATCACAGTGGCGGCTTCTTCCCACCCAGTGCCCCCTCTGGGGCCATTAAGGCATGGCTGGTGGCTCATTGCTTCATTTTTATAGGGGCCTTGATAGGAAGTGACATTCTTATCAACAGATGTTAAAGAGATTTCAGGAATGAGGGGTAGGTTCCCTTTCTGTTTTTTTTTTGTCCAGAAATTACCCTTAAACAAAAATAAATAAGTCTTCCCTGAAATAAAAATAAAATTCCAACTTGTTCTGTGTAGCTTTGGTTACTCAGTCTACACAGACATTGTGTCTTTCTATTGTTTGAAGACAAGCTCATTCTACACGTAGTTTAGCAATCAGATTTTCTCAGAAAAGTAACACAAGGACATACATCTTCCTGGTCAGCTGACCAATAGTGTTACTTTCGTAGCTGCTTGAAATGACATTGTAGGTGTGTAGAGGACCACTAGATCATCAAATCCCTGGCTTGGCCAGCAGGTTGAGTCTTCTTTCTCCTACCATCAAACTGATTCACCTATATTTTCAGGTCCCAAGTAGACTTCCTAGGCCCCAGAATGTGAGCAACTTCAATATTTCCCTGAGTTTTCATCTTGTCTTCCAAATTGGGCTCCTGCCATGTGGGAAATGGATGGGAGAGATAAGTCCTCTGCATCTGGCCAGCATGGCACTCTCCCAGCCTCTGGTACCCACTGAGAAGTACTGCTGTTGTCATATTTGCCTCCTTAGTGGGCAGAGTGGCCAAGCATCTTCCGTGTGGTCATGGAATGTTGATGATCTGCTGAGGATCACCTGTCCCTCTTCCTGCCCAACCAGTGGCTCACATCCTTCCCCTACCCTACTAGCTTGCTAAGTTTTCTGCTCGTATCATTTCTAAATTGTTTTTCTACTGAGATGAGGTTTACTTAGCACTTCTGACTCACTCAAACGGCCTGTTTCTGTCTATTGAAAGTATGAGTAATTTCTGGAGTATTCCTGCTCCAAACTGCAAAGAAGTGAGTTGGCTTTAAATAGCTGTGTGTTTATTTTTGAAGGCTTCTTTTTTTTTTAAAAAAGGTGCGTGATAACATGTATGTATTGGAATGCTAATGTAAACTACCCAAAGGTTAGATCTTTGATTTTAATAGCATGAAAATGTGTGTCTGTGTTTATTTTGTCAAGACATAAAAAATCGCTACAAATATTATACGAGAGTCATCAAATTCCAAAATTCTCTGGGCAGAGTAGAAAGACTACTCAATAAATTGGTTGGCTTTATTTCTGGGTGTTGGGCTTGAATTCTCCATCCTAATGGCAAAAGTTTCCAAATCGTTTCCAGCGTCTTGTATTCCAGTGAAGAATGAGCAACTTCAGTATGTTATTTGGGGGTTGGCTTGCATTCCATTTCTGCCCTGGCTCCATTTCTAGAGGGATTTGTAAATAAGAGCAGAGTTGGGGATGGTTTTCCTAGTCTTGGCATTCAGTTGCTTACCAGGATGGATACCACTTTCTGGGCTGCACCACTTCAGAAGTGCCCATGTCTTCTCCATGTGGTCCAAACTATCCCAAAAGTATGACACAGCACCAGGGAGCCATGGTTAGTCCTACTTAGTTTGGGATCATGTAAACCCAGAAGAGGGGAGAAGAAAGGAAAGGCAGTCTTCATTCACCAAAAATGTTAATATTCGAGGTCAAACACCCATGCCTTGATTTTCTTTGTTTCACAGCCTGATGAGTATATTCTTACCCAATCCTCGAAAGCTTGCTCCTGTGTAAATACCTGATAGATTTTATATCATAGGTAATTTACAGACCTAAAAAAAATATACAATCACCTTTTTAAATAAAATTTTCATTTTTGTTATTTTAGAGTGTGTGTGTATATATCTGTGTATGTGTCGACAGGTGAGTGCTGGTGTCCTCTCATGATCCTGAACTTCCTGACTTGGGTGCTGGGACTCGAACACTTGTCCTCTGTAGGAGCAGGTATGCACGGTTAAGCACTGAGCCATCTCTCCAACTCCTATAAGATCTCTTCAGCTTAGAGATGGAAAGCTACATTTCATTAAAAACAAAGCAAACACAACAGTTTTGAGTTGTTTTGCATTTTGTGTGTCCCTAAACATTAATTCCTGTTTTATTACCAACATCAGCATGGCCTTTTGCATGTGTCTAGCCCATGCTCAAAGTGGGAGTGTCTCCTCCAACATCCTTTTTTGTTTTGTTTTGTTTTTTTGTTTTGCTTTTTCTTGTGTCACTAGAATCCGGGACCTTGAGATTGCTCATGAAACACTGTGTCACTGAGCAACAGCCCAGTCCCTCCACCTTCTTTTCCCAAGCCTGTTGTCACCGGCTCTGTCATAGGTGGCTTCTTCCAAGCCTCCAGATGGAGTTCGACACTCTGCCTCCACACTCCCTCAGCTCCTCATGTGGCCTTACATTGGGTATGTGCACTGATTCACACTTGAGTCTTCTGGACTCTTACTTTCCCTTCCGGGTGTGGAGTCTTATTCCTATCACATGCCTGGTGCCTGCCAGACTGTTGAAGTGATCAGTTATGGCTTAGAGTTCACATAATCATTAGATTGAAGATAAACGCAAAACTAAGGCCGTAGCAATGTGGGTTATTCTGGTATCTTTTGGATCACTTTCGAAGAAGGTGAGAAATTGTCCTGGCCCCTAGATGCTAATGTTCCCTACTGAAAATAATTACCTCAGCAGAAGATAAGCAACCAGGCAAGGCTCTTGAGTCCTCCCGACACAAGACTAAGGTGTTGGCACTCTCTGGTCTCTAGTCTCAACTGCTGAAACTCTCATGACTGACATAAGTAACTATTACTTCCTTGCCTGTTCTGATTAAGCTCACCCTCTCTTCTCCATCCTAGATTCTGTCTGCTCATATCATTAATGAAAAGCCTCTATTCCTATGGGGGTTTCAACCTAACCCTGTCCCCTGCTTACGTCTCTTAGAATCACCCACAGCAAACACATGATCCCCATCTGTTGGTGCAGAGATATGAAGAAACCTCGACTCATTTTCTCCAGTTGTCAGGGGTGCCTATGCTTAGTGGGGACTCTAGTGAGGTGGAAGGGGTTTACACAAGAAACACACATCTTAGTTGCTGCCCTTGCGATAGTTAGGGTTGAGGATTCCCCCTCTTCTCACCATTTGCCATTGGCACTAGAGTATCTTGGAAAAGGAGGAAAGTGGGGGCCACAGCTGAGGAAGGTATCTTCAGGCTTTTGTAGTTGCTAGTCTGGATCTCCAAAGATGGGGTGAATTTGTATCATGGAAGTGGCAGAATAGGCTTAAGCCCGGGAAAGAACATATGTTTTTGGAAGAGGGGAGGCTGGGAAAGAGAAAACACTGGTTAAACCTTGATGGGCAATGATCCCATGAGAAACTCCTCTACTCTGTAGATATTGGAGAGCCTGGGACTCAAGGCAGAACTCTGTAGAGCCATCTGACCATGCCAGTTTGATTGAGCCACGAGGTGGCTACTTGCCTACTCTTATGGATGCTGGACCAGCCTCTGAGTGCCCCCAACTCCAACATGGCAATTTCATGTGTATCCTGACAGCTCCTATCTAGTGGTCTCTGCAGACATGCCTAGGCGCTTCGGTAGTCCTGTAGGAATGTTCTCTGATGTACGATGGCTTGGCGTGTACATGATGGTTCAGAGGATTGAAGGTCCAAGGACAGCCTTCACAAGGGGATGATTGGAGCCTTGGTAGGGCTCTTGGAGACTCGTGGCTCATATCTCAGCATGTTCGGGGGGAATTGAGTCCTGACAGTGACTGCTCCATGCTGTGGGCACCATTGACTTTTCTTTGACCTCGGTCACACTCCCTGACTGTGCTCCTGTGGCTGCCTTCTGAATTAACTATCCTACGTGACCCGAACCAACCAAGGCTCTTGTTTCAAGGTCTTTTGGAGGGAATCCAAACTAACGTGGGCAACCTGGATACCTGCCTTGAGCTAATGAACCCAGGATCCTTGCTCAGGTTCATTGACAGCTCTGTTGTCTTGAGAAAAAGGACTGGAGTCACCTCTGGTGTATTTTATAGAGCAGTACAGAAATCTGGCAAGATGATTTAGGATTCATGGCTTGTTTTAAAAAATGAAAGGCTCCGAGCCATCTGCAGAAGTATTAAGATGTTCCCAAGTGGAACATAGGCTCGCAAAGTGGTTTCTAGGCACGGTAGATTGTTGTCAACAAAAAGAAAAATACGCACTGTAGAGAGAATCAAGAAGAAAGCAAGCAAACATAAAACCCATGACTTGAGCATTGCAGTGAGAGTTCCTGAGCTATTGCCCCTGGGTATCACCCAGGTGGCTAGAGTTTCCAGGCTCTTGGCAATTCTGATGTAACCCTCGCCAGGATAGAAATCACTGATGATTAATCACAGGGCAGGACCAGCCATCAGATCATGCCTGTCAGCTCTCCTGAATGTCACAGTGAGTGGCTCTAGCCAAGCTGGGAAAATATTTCCGTTTCTTGCGATCCAGTTGTTAAAGTGTGCTCCGTGGGGCACCGGAAGAAGGTGCTTGACGGTATAAACATTGGATTTCCCTTCTTTGTCTGTTTTCTGTTGTGATCACATTACGTCCAGGTCTTTGGAAGCTCATTGTTGGATGGGAGTTTTAGACACAATGGAGAGAGGACTGCTTCTAACTAAAGGCAACAGTGAATGAGCCATCCTGCCTGAGACCCTCAGCCGTGGGAGCTAATGTCTGTCTGGGAAAGGCTGAGGTGGTCCTGTCCATCATGTCATCCCAGGAAGTAAAGCCCTCATTTTTGTTTGTCTTACATCCCATATTGTATCTTATTTTAGACAAGAAGAGCACACCTCCCTGCCACCCCTCAGCCACCACCCCCTCACCAAAGCCCATTAGACTGTTCCTCATTCAACTGAAATGAGTTTACATTTAAATACATTTTGGAGAGTTCCTATATGTTGCCACCACCAATCACATGAAGTACGTGATAAAAACATCGAACTGTTTATTAGGAACTTTTTTTTTCTTCATCAGAAAGCATTTATCTCCACTGTCAATAGAAACATTGCAGGTAAATAAAACTAAGTCCCACAAGCCTTGGAAAAAGTCTTCTAGAGAACGGCCTCTAGGAGGGAATTCGTGGAGAAGAAAGTCATGCAGTTCAGCCAGTGTTCAAGGGCGTTTGTGGTTGGGACAGAGTTGACACAGGGCGTTGGTGTGAGATGAGCGTATTTTAATCTTATGATTTTGTTTTGTTTTATCCTGAAGAAGTGAGAGTCATTTGAGTGAGAGAAAATGCAGAGTGGACATGAGCTGTGGGAGGCATTCTTAGCCCTGAGCTTCCCTTTGCAGGCATGAAGTTGAGGAAGCTGGTGCTAAGGCAGAGGTGCACCACACACTGTACCCTTCTACTGTCACTCGGTCCCTGTTGGTGACACGGTGTCATGTCCGCTTCCAGTCCTCAGCCTTCTGCTAGATATGGTCACAGAACTCATGACTGAGGCCTCTGATTCTGCCACATGTGAGCCGCCTGATTGAAATATATAAGGTTCTCAGCTACTCGATGAACAGGCTTTTGAGAGATTTTCCTGAGTGTCTGAGGTGGACGGCGGAAACTTCCGTCTACTTAGCGGCGACAGTTGTCTAGAAGACGGTGTTTGGTACTTGAGGGAACTGCAGGTGACTTGGGGCGGCTGTGTCCAGAAAGTGCGTTGAATGCAAACCTCGCCATTCGGTCGGAGTTGACTGTCCAGCTGAAGCCGGTGTGAATCTGTAGCTGCGTTTCTTAGGGGAACTGGGCCCTTTCTACTTTTGTGTTTACTTATTAGTGAACAAAGAGACACCCTTTGGTGGAGACTGATGTAGTGGCTGTTACAGAAAGCCCGAGGATGGACTCTGGGTGTCTGATGAGAAGGTAAAACAGTTATAATGGGAGCTATGATGCAACACTGCCTGGGGATGCCTGTGGCCTAGGGCATCCAAGTTGCCATAGTAGAGGGTGATATCCAGAGAAAGGAGAGGGTGTGGTTGCGTTAAAGTCAAAATGATGGCTGTGTCTATGGAGTCCTGGTGCATATTTTGTCTCACAGTGAGCAATGTTCATCATCTTTAGGAGGGTTTGATTAAATTAAATCATCTTTGAACAAGTAAAGCAAAACTTGTGGATGACCTAAACCTCAGTAAGCTGGAAACAGTGTTGATGTGGCTGTAGTTTAGGATATTTATTGTGTGTGACTTTAAGACAGGAGCAGCCACAGTCGGTCACGGCCCTGCAGTAACAGTTCAGTGAATGGAAGGGCGGCTTATATTACAGCCCACCGGCGCTTAGCAATCCCGTTTCCAGATGTTCCAAGCGCAAACACCTCATAACTTATGCATGTTTCCCAGGGGGGACTTATCATTATCAGCTGAGAAAGAATGAACACAGCCATGATTCTGAAGGGTTGCATAATCCAGGAACCTCATAACTTCCTGCTTATGTAACCTGTAGTCCCGTCATCTCATGGCTCTCTACAGAGGGAGAAAACAAAGTGTTTCTTACAATGACAAGCTGAAGGAATTTTTGTGTGCCTTAGACACCTGTGGGTTTTTTGTTTGTTTTGTAAACTGTAGATACTTTACCAGTTAGGTGTGCTCTGACCCATCTCTCTGGCTCCTTGTTGCCTGAAGCAGTGAACATCTAGGTTGCTTTTCAGCTCTAGGACATCAAAGGCTGTGAGCTGTGTCACTGCAAAGCCAGGGACAGGATCTCTTGGAGTCACACCGAGTGTTCTTTATCCCCCCTCCCCCCAGCTGTTCCCTCTATTCCAGGACATTGGCTCAGCTTGAGTAGCCATTTCTGCTTAGCTTTATATAACACACACCCCACCAAAACACTTCACAAAACACAGCCCCTACTTTTATAAGGTAGGATAAACACTTAAAATAATGACTTGCCTCATTATTTTTCTGATCTTGCTAACTTCATGGGGAGCTCAGTGCAGTGAGATGTCCTTTATTCTTAGAGGGTGCCAAGACCCTCATAATGACTGTTAATGCCATCTTTTTGGTTTGGTGATTTAAGAACTTTCCCGTTATCTTTCTTATCTCTCCGAGGGATTAGAATGTTTTGCTTGGTGCGTAATACAGTTTTGATTAGGGAAACACTCAGCCCCCCCACACGTCTTCCCTCCTCCGTGAACTTCAAGGCTCTGCAATTTTGAACGAGAAAAATTAGAAAAAAAATAACTAAAAATAAAAATGCCAAGAGCCAAGGGATGGCTCAACAGTTGAGACCACTCGCTGCTCCTCTTGAGGTCCTGGGTTTGATTCCCAGCATGTACATGGTGGCTCCCAACCACCTGTAAATCTAGTCCCAGGGGATCTAACAGCCTCTTCTGATCGCCACAGATACGATACATGTACATGGTATACATCCATGCAGGTAGGCAAAGCATTCATACACAGAAAATGGATCTAACTTTTTTTTTATTGGATATTTGTGCTGGCTTCAGGGATTTTCCTCTTTCTACCTCTGACCGTATCACACTGCTCCTGGCCCTGAGTTTCCAGACACACCACTGTGTCTGGCTTTACAGGGTCCTGGGGTTTCAACACCAGCCTTCATGTTCACACAGCAAGCACTTTACCCATGAGCCATTGCTGCAGCCCCATGCTGCTGAGAATCTTAATCATGGACTCTTTCTGATGTCCTCAGATGATGATTTCATTACACTTCACAGGCACAAATAGGAGTCAGCTCGGTCCCATCCTTATACGTTACTAAAAACATGCAGTTGCTTTTGCCTTTTGGGTGACCGGAATTGGCCCTCTTGGCGAGAAGGCGTTAAAGATGCACCTGTCACCACGGAATGCTCCACAATTGCTTCTTGGGGTTGAATAACTGTAATCATGGGGACTATCTCAAGGGACATGGTTGCTGTAGAGGAAGTCAGTCCACAGAAGATGAAACTCTATCCTCCTGGATCTTGGCCGACTCTTTGAGACCGGGAGGAGGAGTTGTGTAGGTGGGAGAAGATGCCCAGGGAGACGTATCTTGAGAAAGGTAAGCAGCTGATTAGAACAGCAGCCGCTGACTGCGCTGACTCCATCCTGCAGATGGTGCTGCTCTGTGCAAGGCCAGCTGAGGTTTACTGAGAAAGGGGGAACTTTCTGTGGGAGAGTAAGAATTTGATATATAGGTGATTGAAATTCTCAGGGTTTGGTTCAGTTTTGTGTGTTTACCTCTGTTTGAGAATGCCTAATGCGTAAAGATCTAAAATTGTTTTTTTTTTATTTGTAAAAGATTTGTTTCCTTATATATGGATGTTTTGTTTGTCTGTTTTGTTTTATTTGTTTTTGCATGCACATCTGTGTGTGTGCCATGTGCATGCCTGATGCCTGTGGAGGCCAGAAGACGGGGTCAGGTACCCTAGAGTTAATAGACAGTTGTGACTCACCATGTGGGTGCTTGGAACAGAACCCAGGTCCTTTGGAAGAGCAGCTAGTGCTCTTAACTATTGAGCAATCTCTCTATCCCCAAATATCTAAAATTTTTTAAACAGGTAAGTTCAGAAATGACTTTCAATACTTAAGAATTACAAAAGGATTCTCAGTAAGTTTTTCTGTGAAAAGGGACCCCAGTTTGCAATAAAAAATACTTTTAAAACTAGATTAAATATTTAGCAGCAAACTGAGTAATACTAATTAATAGCTATTTAAAAATGTTTTTTATAAGTATATGTCTCTGTGAGAGATCGTGTATGGGTGTGTGCGCATGTGTGCACATATGCCCTGATACCCCCAGAGGCGTTGAGAAGCCACTGGATCACCTGGAGCTAGTTCTTGGTGATTGTGAGCTACCAGTGTGTGGATGCTGAAACCTGAACTTAGGTCCTCTGGAAGAGAGCAGCGAGTGCTCTTAACTGCTGAGCCTTCTCTCTAGCCTCCGTAAACGGTTCCTTAATAATATTTAACACTACTAATATGCAGGAAGACTGACCCAATGCTGTCATTTGTCATTCACTGGTATAAGTAATAGTACCTGTGGTTCTTTCTTTTCTTCTTCTTTTTTTTTAAAAATACACTTCTGAGGAGAGAAGGTTTTGAAACAGTTACCAGCCCATGGGCGATTCCCTGTGCATAGAGAGTACTGAGAAACTTCTGTGAGCATCTGAGTGAAAGGTAGCAACTGTGACAACATGCCTGCATGAATGAACAGATGTAGTTTCCATCCTTTATCTTTTGTCTACCGGGGCTGGGCCATGTGATTCTCACATAAAAAGTGACGACTCCTCCCCTGGCTCCTTCCTTGGGTATACCTATATCATCAGGGAAGCTACTGGCATGAATGTAGAAGAAATCCCAGAAATATGTCCATAGTACATCCGGATAGAGATTTCTATTAGAGGTGACATTGTAACTCACTCCCAACCCAGGCATCGTGACTGATAACCATCCCTGGGGTTTGCTGAGGGTACAGTTAGAACGGCTGTTCTCTTGTTGGCCTGTGTACTAGCCTTCTGACATCACACTGACATCACAAGCTAAACCACAGGCTGCTGGGGATGTCAGTGACACTTGTCAGATTTGCGTATGGCTGTCCTTGGTTGTCCAGGGGCATTGTCTTCCTGCCAAGAGATTCTTCGCTCTGGTCAGATGCCCTTGTTGGGCATCTATTGAAACCTCTGTCAGACTTTGGGTTTCACTGCCCTCATCTCAGATTCCCTACCCGAAGTAGAAGCACAGTAATTGGCACATCTTAGTGTAGAAGGAGGGCCCACCTGTTTGTCCTGGCCGCCCAGCTAGCTTAGCCCCGAAATAACCACACAGAAAACTGTGTTAATTAAATCACTGCTTGGCCCATTAGCTCTAGCTTCTTATTAGCTAACTCTTATATTAATTTAACCTATTTCTATTAATCTGTATATCACCACGTGGCTTACTGGGTAAAATTCAGTATATCTGTCTCTGGCAGCTCCCTGGTGTCTCTCTCTCTCTCTGCCTTTCTTCTCCCAGCATTCAGTCAAGTCCTCTCTGCCTACCTAAGTTCTGCCCTATCAGGTCAAGTCAGTTTCTTTATTCATTAACCAATACAAGCAACACATAGACAGAAGGACCTCCC
>LOJH01011429.1:0-26483 GCA_001685095.1 Ellobius talpinus
GAGGTGGTTGCGGCTTGAATGCCGGAGTCCGGGTTTGAGGTTCCTTCTGAGTCTGGAGCCACAAAGCAACTGTGTAGCCATGCCCACCTCCCGCCCTACACACTTCCAAAAGTCCCAGGTTGGGGCCCCGACGACGGTGAGCTTTAAGTCTCTGTTGAGCCTGTTCCCCACTGACTGAAGTAACTGAAGTCGTTGGCCTGTTTTTGTTGTGTTGTTTGTTTGAAGTTGTTACAGTTTTTTTTACCTCTGTCCTTGCACCTCGGCTCTCTCCCAGCTCCATTCTCCCTCCGCTCTCAGGCCACTCTTGGTTAGAACAGTTCTCAAGTCTTCCCCCGTTTTATTGATCACAGAAGCTGTCTGTGATGAGCGGTCGAGTCCCAAAACGCTGTAGACAGACACTCGCTGTTCTTTTTGGCCCCAAACGTCCTTTCCTCTCATTCAAGAGTCACCTTCCTGTTAAATAGATGCCCAAATGTTCTCTGTGCTCTTCCGTCTTCTCGCCTACAAGTTGAACAGTTGTGCCTCTGGGTATGCGAGTGTCCATCCCTGCGTCCTCTGTTGGACAAGTGGTTGGAAACTAAAATATAAGTAATTTATAACATAAATTATGAACTTGATCAGCAGAGGTCTTGTCCATTTGTCTGCTTTGGTTTTGTCTTCTTCATAGTTTCTTTTAGCTAAGCAGGTTAAATCTCTAGATCTCAGTATTCCCTATGTAGAAGCCAGAGGGTTGATCTCTGAGGTTACCCGAGGACTCTGATAGTCTTGACTCCTGTAAACGGAGTACTTAGGAGAGAGGAAACTGGGCTTGTCTGCTTCTTCCACAAAAGTAAACAAAAAGCAGAAGCGGCTTCATTTTTTCCTATTCTCTTTACCTTTGATTTTTTTAAAAAAGGAAGATGGGAAGAAAAAAGGTAGAGATGGGGAAACGTGGAATACTTGCTGTTTCCGTTACCACCTCATCCACAACAGCCACAAGAAATGAAGCCCTGGACCTTTCCACTAGACTCCTCCTAACCATATCCTGGAAAAGGGAGTGCTTCGTCGTCTTTAGACGCTTGTGTCCAAATGCCAGTCTTCAAGACATTCGTAAAGGAGAATAAAATCATTAGACTAGTCTGTACATTCAGAGTATTAAATCTGGATTTATTTAATAGCCTGTAGGCTTTTTGGAAAAAGTGATGTTTGCATAACTGATTTACATGAACTCTTTAGTATTTCCATTCTCATCCAGTGTAGGCAACGCTTTAGCAACTCTTGAGACATTTTTACAAACTCCCACACATCTTTGGCAACTTATTAATATATGCCAGACCCATATTTACTTGTGATGTTAGGATTTCGTGTTTTAGAACTCTATTCCAGAAATGGTCTTATATTATTTTCCAAGTGCCCCTCACAAGAAAAGGGAGATGGGTTTGGCTAGTAGCATCTTCGCTAACTTTAATAGATAAAATACAAAATTGGTACTGTAGCTGTAACTAGGAAACTTTGATGAGGGTCGTCGAGCTGTTTGTTTCTCCTCCTAAATATTTTATCAATTTTTAAAGTCATGAGCAAAATGCCACAGAAGACTTCTGCTTTAAGATATGAGAACATAAAACATCTGCTTTACCATTCTACTGTTAGTAAACAGAGCACTGGATTCCAACACAAGAAAACAGCTGTTTCTAGATATTGGAAAACAGACTCTGGGTTGTGATCCTTAACTAAAGAGAAACCATGAGCTTTATCAGTGCACTGTATTTCTGGCCTAGCAAAAACATTTCCCAGCTAACTCTAGAGGGTGGACAGCCAAATAAGAGTAGGATGGTCCCTTACCACAAAGACACTGCTCTGTGTTCCCATAGTTAGGGAAGATGAAATTAAGGAAACAGAGTCTCTGAGAGAAGGAAGAAAGAAAATCTACAGAAATTGGGACTAGGAGACCATTGAGTCTTCGGTGCCATATGGCTTGTATAGGATGAAACCCTAGGTAGTTGGCTAGTAACAATTTCTGGGGGGGATATACCAGGATTATTGCAAAATAATCCCAAGATAGTTGTTTCAAGGGCTGGGAGTTATTAAGGTAAAGTGATTCCTTCAGTCAGAGAAAACTCACAAGTAGGACATTCAGTAGATACCTGGGTGCTAAGTCTAAGTATAAACCCCAACTAAGACCAGCCTTAAAGGAGCCTTTTATTGAGGATAAACTTTAGCCAAGTGAGCAACTGCCTGTTGAAAGAAGTTTGATGTTTCACAAAGGAATACAAGAAGTGGACATCACTAATAAATTGCAAGGTAAATCTAATGGTCATGCAACAAAGCTATGACAGTAACAGATCTGAACACAGGGACGCTGAGTAACTTGTAGTTAGTTACTGCTGGAAGGCGGTGGTTAGAGTCCACAGTGAACTCACCATGCTGACGTGCATGTTATGTGGAAAGACAAGATTTCTTCCTACAGCCCAGTAGAAACATGCTAATGGCAAGCGAGGTAGTTTCAAGCATATGTCATGTTAACGCAACAGCAAGGAACTGTCGTTTCCCAGTTGGGAGTTTCAGATTGTTGGCTGATTGGTGGTCTTAGGTAAGGCCCCCTCCAGTAACAAAATTATTCATACAGCCAACACCTTGTATTTGCACGCCGCTTTGTGTGCTTCAGCTTACTAAGCTGGAGGGTGTTTGGGGTGTGTGTGTGTGTGTGTGTTTAAATACTTCTGAGAAAGAAGTGACACTAGGCTTTTGGTTTTCTTAACTGTAGCTGGGTCTGTTAATCTATACTCTGCCTGCTTTTTCAGGGAGCTCACATGAATTAAATGTGCTCAAGTTTGTGGACTAACCTGACGATAATACATCACTGTGTGATTCTCATTCCACTAACGTCTTGCATATTTCCCTTGAGCTTCGTGTCCACCACAGTGGGTGAAAGTCAAATTCCAATCCTGACATGGAACACAGGCAGTAGATGCCGGGGTATGTGCGTGTGTCCAGTCACAGTCTCTACCCCAATCCCAGAAGTCCAGAGCTGTCATTCTGGAAACTTCTAGCAATTGCCACACAAACCATTTAATGGTGTCTTGAGAACTTTAAGGGTTACCTAGCATATTTTCTGTATCCAGCCTTACTTCACACATTTTTTTTCTGGTATATTCCACATGTGTGTGAAATTTGTACATCCTTTCCACTACAACATTCTTTGTGATAACTCAGAATCTAACAGAATAGTCACTTCATTGAATCTTTTTTCTTTACAGAGTAAATGTATAGATTTATTTTCCATTAAAAGCTACAGGAATATTCTTTGTGATGTCTGGCATTTCCTCTGCACATTTCCAGAATATAAATGAGAGGTAGAATGCTGGTTTCAGTGTTTTTTTAATTTATTATATAAAAGAAAAAAATGAATGCAGTTTTTTTGTACACATTTAAATTCCATAAAACAAATCCATAGAAATTAGGATACTGTATGCATGCACTCTGCATTTTCTTTGTTAAATGTCTTTGTTCACAAAAATAACACATTTTTTTCTTTGAAGCCACTAAAGCAGAAGGAACAAAGCATGCAGCACGTATACATTTGCATAGTGTATTTTACCCAGCATGCCTTGCAGAACGCTATGCATACCTATATAACAAAAATGAAAGGGACAAATTATTAAAATAAATAACCAAAATAAAAGGAAAGTTATTTGACAAAGGCATTTTCCCCACCACATCAGCAGAGACGTAGGAATAGCCTGGGATTATCAACAGCCCTCGGAATGGGGGAAATCTTTTTATATGATTTTACCATAATTATTTTTAGTATGTTTCCTATTATTAATGTTATTTTTTATTCCCTCCCACCCCTTAAAAATACAGCTAATGGCGTTAACTTATGCTTCAAATAGTATCAAGTACAAAACAAAACTAAGAATCCCTACTTAATATTTTTCCATGGGGACATTTTACTGATCTCTAACTTGAGGCTGGGAAAAACATAAACTTTCAAACATCCAAAGCCCAGAGGAGCCCATGAGCTCAACTGTGTGCCATTTGTTACCAAAGGAGGAGAAACAAGAACAGAAAGTATAGTAATATCGTATGAGTCTTAACACAAAATAAAATTCATATGTTTTATGTAAGGAAAAAATAAGTAAATTACACTCACAGATTGAAGGCTATGAAATAAGTTGCTGGAAAACATCAAGCAGCGAAGTTACAAAGATGAGAGATGAAATAAATATGGTAAAACACAGAACCAAATCTACGTACTTCAAAAAACAAGACTGCCAAATTTAACAGTGGGTTTTGTTGTAAGTTTGTGCTATAACAAATGTGCTTCTTTCTCCTCAATCTATTTTCTTTATTGGCAAAATATATATATATATTATAATTTTGTACTGTACAATATATATTTTTGCTACATTATTTTTCTACTGCTAATGCAGAAGTAACAACATAGGTTTATTTTGGCAATAAAATGCTTTCATTTTAATAACATCCCAGAAAATATTGTAAGGCATATAAAAAATAGTATGAGACGATACAGTGTTAATGACCCCGCGTCGGTCATATCCCTGTGCATACGGAATTCACACTGATCTCGGTGAAGTGTGTGAGGTGGCATGCAAATAGGGCAAGAAAGGCTCCTGCATAAATATAGATATAGCCATTTGTTGGGAGATTGAAGTGTTCAAAATATAACTCAGAATGCTTGAAAAGCTAGAGACCTGTTACTTTCAGCTCCCAGCTCCCATTTTAACTCTTTACAACTTTCAAGCAAGGATTCCTTAAACTATTTTGAATTAATTGGTGACATTTTCTTCCCTCTCTGTGTGAATATTTTACATCCACCAAAAAGAAAGTTTCGTGGAAAATTATAACTCCCCAAAGCTCAGCACTATTCCCTCTTATTTATATGTATTTATGGCAAGTGGGAGTTACAGCCCTTAATTAAGATTATCTGATGAGATACTTTCTAATCTCATAATATACTTTCATGACATGCAGCATTTGGTATTAAATTATCTACAAGTAGATAAAAAACATTGCTATCAGAGGATGCATTTCATTGGAGAAAGGCTCTTTTAACACAAGAAGAAATCTTGAAGATCTATTTCTGAATGCTGTGGCTATCTGCCCAAATGAGCTAGTTTTGCTATTTCAATTAACTAGATTGCTTAACTTAACAAGAAGTTATTCTTTATGTCCATCTAACAGCTCTTACATTGACTGGTTTAATCATCATTATCATTTCAAAGAGAAGGACTGGTGGATGCCACATAGACACAGCTGAAGTAGATAACCTAGATAACAGTTACAGTGTTGACAATGTTTAAAGATATAAGGGACTAATAAAACAGATTTTGTTACATAATTTCCTGTAAAGTTTTCACTCA
The DNA here is from genome assembly GCA_001685095.1 of Ellobius talpinus. Lineage (NCBI taxonomy): Eukaryota > Metazoa > Chordata > Mammalia > Rodentia > Cricetidae > Ellobius > Ellobius talpinus. The sequence continues at coordinate 5,364 of LOJH01011429.1, forward strand.
TGGTTATTCAAGGATGAGTTTTCTATAATTAAAAAGTGTAACACTGTCATGAAAGACAAAGGCAAATATAAAGGAATAAGGGTTACAGAAGCATTTATTTGAAACATTGATGTTTGTTCCAATTACATGAGAGTTCTAGATAGTGCAGATCCACACCCAGTAAGTGGCTACAACACACCCTAGGTGCCCACACAAGGCGAGGATCAACCAGCTCCGCCTTTAAACAGCAGGTCTCTGGAGTTCTCTTCCTCAGACCTTTAGGCCACACTTTGCACACAGAGGTAGTTCCTTTCAGTTTGCTTTGTTTCCTAGGATGGCTTCTTCTTAAATTAAACTCACTTCATGCTAAGTCATAAATCAATTCCAAGAAAACCTTACTAACGTGGAAGAAATGAAATCATGGTGAAAGCATTTGAAAACCATGTAAAATCTAAAGGGCAGCTGTATCTCAACACCTTTAAGCATTAACTGCGGCAAAGTTGTCAGAACCAGCGCTTTATGACCAGGACATTTCCTTTTACAGACAGACTGTTTTCTCTAGAGAAGAGGTAGTGCTCAGATCATTAGAAAGAGAGGACAGTTTGTATGTTGGTATTGTGTTCTTCTGTTTTTAGCAAATAGCAAAATAAAATTATATAAGAAAATATACTAGCTTGCAAATTAAGGTTGCCTAGAACATTCTTAACTGACATACTGTCTCCATATCTTGGAGACATACTGTCTCCATATCTTGTTCATTTAAAGAGCTGAAGATGGTGAGCTTCTTTTGCCAGTTTCCTTGTCTTCATTCCCCTTTTGCTTCCCCCTTTCTTCTATTATGAAATTTAAGGCCCCCACACAAAAGACAAGTTCAAGTATGCAGGTATGAAGAGGTTAACATTCTAAAAATACATTTTTGCAAACAACAATAATAAATTGGAGTAAATAACACACTATTTAAAGTAGAACTAATTGTTGTCCCAATTTGTTTCAGACTTTAAAATTCATTCCATTAAGGATGAAATGCAATGATTTGAATAGTCACACAATTCAGACTCTTTTTAGGAAAACCATGCCTCTAATTGGTATCAATCCAATTCTCCCTATCAGAGCTATATAAAGATGAGAGCAAATCATCAGTCATTTATAAACACCACTAGGCTTTGTTTTAAGTGTTAGCATAAACAGGTAACAGTGTTGATTGTGATACTGAAGTAACATTATAGCCTTGGGAATAAGCACAAGGACCCACAAATTGCATTTCTTCCTTTCCCAGGACTACAGTTCCACATAGTTGGACAAGTCTGCATTATTTCTGATCATAAAAAACCCACAGAATTCTAACGTGATTTATTCTATAAGTGAAAACAGCCTCCAATGATGCAGAAATAGTTCTCTTGCTTGTCATAATTTGCCATTTTGAATGAAATGAATTAAAGTAATTGTGGAATTTCTTAGAGGTTCTTGGTATATTGCACAAAAGTAGAACTTTTTATTTGGTATATATCTGGATTCCTGTCATTTACACAAGCAACTCTGAACATTTAAAAGGAAAATAAGAGTCATATCTCTTCTTTTGGAGGAGAGAAACTTATAGGAGGAAGATGAAAGATATGCCAAATTAAAATGAAATAGTAAATACATCCATCAAAAATATACATTTTATCCTTTTCAATGTTATTAGCTTTTGGATAGGACTGCAAAGCAAAATAGGTACGAACTTTTGATGGCGAATGATGGATGAGTTTTGTGTACAGATTAAATGGGCCTCCCTCTTTCAGCATAACATGGAAGAGCAAAAAGGGGAAAAAGAAAGACTGGAGAGGTTTGGAAAACAAGTGGCTCTTCAAAGTTGAAAGAAATGGTGCCTTTGTTGACTAGGAAATTATATGTAAAGGGTGTTAGAGCTACCTGCCGTAAAATATAAATATCTTACAGTAGTTAAATGACCAAATTGCTAATGCTACTGCAGAAAAAGCTCAACAGCAGTCTATTCTAAGTTTATACACCCAAGTGCACTCTCTGCAATTGAATGCTTTAATGCGCACAAACAAGAAACCAGTAAAGCATACAGGAAAATGTTTGGCTAATGTTTTCTTTCTCATGCAAATATGTGCTGTACATGTAATAAATAGAGTTTGTTTGTTGGAGATTGCTCTTCTGTGCTCTAACAAAGTATTCAGTAATGGAAGATTATATGCTTAATAAAGAGCCCAATGAATACAGCTCTCTTAAATGTCTTAACAGAAAATTCTGTAAGCCTCGCTAGATGACAAAAGAGATGACAAGCTAGATGACAAGCCAGTATCAGATGTCAGCTTGTCCATTTTACTGAGGCCATGTTCAAATGTATCAGATGTGTGAGATTACTTACAACATCTCAGGCAGCCTCATTATCAGGTAAGCAAGTACATAACAGGGTGCACATACAGTCAAGACAAGGGGAGGGCACATGAGGTCGATGGGCCTAGAGATATGAATAACTGGTCAAGAATATGAAACTTTTTCTCTCAATCAGGAAAATTAATGAATTGATACATAGCTTTGAGGGCCCAGGTCTTGAAATTTTGGAGAAAAATAACAATATAAAGTTAATTGTACTTGTTTTCAAAAAAATTGACTTCAAGGCGTTTATTAGTAGAAAGAGACCTTTATGTCTAGCTTCAATTGGGGTTTTAGAAAACACATGCATTGTGTCATTTTAGAAACAAGTCCTTTCATAAAGACATTTGTTTCTTGTATAAAAGAGTCAATTTCAGTAATCTCTTGGATTAAAGTCTTCTTTAATCTTTAGGATATGGGTCACCAATTCCAAACATACACTCATTGGAAATGTAAAGACTGTTCACTAGCAATGAAACACAGCAGTCCCCAAATTCTCTAAGGCCCCGCATTAAAAGTGCCTTACTTTTAGTGAACAAATATATTCTGAGTCTGTCAGGTTTTGTTTTTTTCTGCAAGATTTTAATTCAGTGTTTTAACTTTTCCCAATTAGTTTTTCTTGCGAAAACGTAACTTTCAGTACCAAATTTGAATATGTCCATGAAAAGCAAACAAAAAAAGTTGTTAGTTTGATTTAAAAACTGTGGTGTATTGCTAAAACATTATTTATAGTCAAAGACAGAGACTGAGTGAAGTCAGGGAAGGACACTGAGCTATGCTGGCAGAACTCCTGTGCCAGGGTCGGGTGTAGTGGCACGGATGACTTCCCATCTGGAGCTGACTGCCTTTTTCCCAGGAAGGCCTGGCCACATCTCTGCTATCTGACTTCAGATCTCCAGATGTGTGTAGTTGTACGCAGACTGACTACAGAAGAAACAGCACCTCATTTCCCATGTCCTATAACTAGCCATGCTTGGGTTTCTTTTTATTATTCTCATTGCCAATAAACTCCTTTCCCCCTTATTTTGTCAGCTTCTAACTGGCTAACAGTACTGACTGAACAGAAAGCAAAATAACTTTGAATACAACAGCTGTATCAGGAAAAATAAAAATATTAAAATCTGAGGCGATTATGTAATTTCTGCATTAAGATTTCTGAGATTTTTGGCACTATCAATACATTGGTAAGTTTGAAAAGCCATTCTGGCAACATTAACATATTATTAAAATGTTTACACTTTCCAACTTGATGTAGAAATTTAGCTTTCAGCAAATAAATACCACAGCTGGTTTTGGGTTTCTATTAGTATTTTGATTTTCTTATTGGGTTTTTTTTTCTGATTTTTCAATTGATTTCAACATGCTCAAGTAGACTTTCCAGTCAATTCTCCCAAATTCCAACAGGAATTGGTTTATAAATTGGTTCCAACTGGAACTGGTCATTTGGAATTTCCTGCACGGGAAATTATTTTATATGTGCCTTGATAAGTACCCTAAATTACAAATTGATGTGTCTAAAATCTATGAAGAAAACAAAAGATACTGTTATGTAAATGTAGCACTTAAAAATACCTATATGACTGGGCATCAAATGCCTGTCTAGACTCAAGGGCATAATGTATTTCTATTTAATTCTTGCCCCTTAGATCAAATGACAGCAGCCCACTGCACAGCAGATACTGTGCTGTGCTTGCCAAATTAAGATGATTGATTTATCCTAGCAGTGCTATGGCAAATTGTCAACAGATGAGTAGTTTTGTTTGTTTGTTTTGGCAGCCTCAAAGCCTGTGTCGGGAGTCATGGCTGTATCCCCCTGGTGAGCCTCGGTTCCTATGGGGCTTGTAAGGGTCCTGGTACGTGTCGGGGTAATCTTCTTCCACCAGAGGATAGTGGTCTCGGCTGTGCTGGGAGCTGGAGGACAAGCGGTTCCTACTCTTACGAGCCCTCTCGTTGTGGTAATTTTCATCAGAGGTCATTAGGCTTCGTCTCTCAATGGGAGAATTCTCCGTAGAATGGTTGCTGTGCCTCATTCGCTGACTCTACAAATATCAGACAGTTCACTGGTTAGATAAGGTCCGCTTCGTTCGCCTAAACATGTTCATTCATGTGCAATAACAGGCTCTGTAAAACGGATACTAAATATCTGACCTAATAAAGCATTTTGATACATAAATGTTCTGCTTGGAGCACCTGGTCTTCTTTGGGATGCACCATCTATTGCTGCTTTATTACTGATAGTTTGCAAATGTTAGTATATGATGCTGCGTGGCTATACTTCCTGTTGAAACAGAGAACTGAAAGGTGACTCTTAAATAGAACTTAATCTACTTAGATAGGCTTAATACTTAATAATTCTCTCCTTCCATTGCAAAAAAGTGAGGATTATTTTATTACTGGGGAATAAAATTTAGATAAGATCTATTATTTTATTCCTTTCATGAATTCATAAAAATCTTCTTCCTTAAAGTTACACACTTTACACTTACTTCATTTTGCTCTAGATTGATGATCCTTATAGCCTAAAAAATTACTATCTGTACTACCCATTAAATAGTGCATTTGTTTTTGTATCTGACATGGATGTGAAACTCTCAACAAGATTTTTTTCCAAAGGAATACACGCATCATGGGGCCAGCTAATTCAGGCCTTTATATATTCTTGCTTTCTTAACTGAGTTCTGCAAAAATAATCTTCAGATATAAACCAAATTCTTTTAATATTGTTAACTGAAATTAGCATCTTAAGGGAGTTTTTTGATGGCCCAGAATATATTATCTGACTTTTTTCTTATATTAGGAACACCTGTCTGTTTGTGTCTACCAGCTTAAGTAAGTCACATAGATTATAGAGCAGGAACCTGATGTAACCAAGGGTCCAGGTACATCAGCTTCATACAGAAGGGAACTTATTTAGTGGGTCAGAGATCATGCCATCAAACACCTGTGTTACTTGGAGAAGTCGACCACAGGATAAAGAGCACCACATTAACTCATTAATGCTGCAGGGAGAGCTACTGTAGGTAGACAGTTGCAGGGTTATGTGTTATACACAAAGTGCAGCATTAGATCCCCAACACTACAGAGTTTACTGGGTCATACATCTATTCTCTTTGTTGTCATCCAGAGCCAGTCAAAGTCAATGGGAATGGTACAGTCAGACAGGCACACGGGAAGGAAAACAAGGCAAGAAATCGTGCTGGTGCATGCAGACACTCTGAACATTACCATCATCCATTTTCCATATCATTTCTAGGCTTAAAAGAAATGCATTTATATGGCAGCTTTCCTGCTTACAGAGGTGCTGTCTGCAGTAGAGTAATGTAGTTATAATAGCATTTCAGAGAGTGCCATTTAGCTTAGAGTTAACTCTACAAAATCTTCAATTATGACTATCATTATAACCCATTAAAACAAAACCAGTCATGTCGCCAAGAGGCTCATTTGACTGCATATTCCTCAGCTTGGGGTCTGGATCCATTCCAGCTCTTTGATAAATGGTAAATAATAATTAATGCAGAAAGGCAGGACTCATTTTATATCACAGTGTGTCTGGCATGCAACATCTAGTTCTGACTGAAGTCTCAGAGCAGCTGAAGAGACGAGCTCTGAGCCTCTGTGCTTACCCCCCGATTCCCTACACTGACCAAGGCAGGCCCTAGATCCCCTGGAAACTGAGGATCTGTCACCATCTCCAATCTGCTCAATCACTCTGTTTGTACAAGGTGTCGGGGGGAGGCAGGTTCAGCAGTCTGTGGGACAAGAATAGTTAAGGGCAGCTAAAGGCCTGTCTATCCTGAAGTATCTGCTTAGCTGTCTGTGGTGCTGACAACAATTATGCTGACTAGACATTAAGTCTACTAGAGATGAACTGATCTAAGTAAAACCCATTATCAATTCATAGCAATATTTTACAGAATGGAGAACTTGTGGAGAGGGCAGGCTTTGTCAGTGACAGGTCAGTATCAGCATAAGGGTTAGACTTCTTAAAACAAATTTTAAGGTCTATTTATTTTATAAGTATAAACATTTAGCCTTCATGCATGTCTGGGCACCGCATGTGTGCCAGGTGCCCATGGAGGTCAGATCCCCTGGAACTGGAATTACAGATGGTTGTGAGCTACTATGTCAGTGTTGGGAACTGAACCAGAGTCCTCTGCAAGAGCAGAAAACATTCTTAACTGCTGACCCATCTTTCCAGTCTCCATTGTTTTAAAAAAAATCCTATATCCTTGCCAGGCGGTGGTGGCACATGCCTTTAATCCTAGTACTCGAGAGGCAGGCGGATCTCTCTGAGTTCGAGGCCAGCCTGGTCTACAAGAGCTAGTTCCAGGACTGGCTCCAAAGCAACACAGAGAAATCCTGTCTCTAAAAACAAACAAAAATACTATGTCCTTTTCTCATGCTTCTCCAGATTAAGAACAATCAGAGTCTTCATCTTAATTAATTATATATTCGATCCTAAAAATAAAGTGGCAAACATTATAAACCAAACAAACAAAAACTGCAGTACCTGTAATCCAGAGATTGCTGTGGGATATGGTGAAAGGGCTGTGGAGCCCACATTCCTCCCCAGCAATGGGGTCATGGGGGTGCTACTGCTTGTGTGGGTGGCACGCCAGTATGCCTCCAAGTACTCGCCCAGATGCTCACATGCATCCTCAAGCTGATTCTCATCTAATATAACATCAAACATTTCCTGCAGATTACAAGAAAATCCATCATATTTTCACTGTAGTTTTACTGAAAACCCCACTTAAGGCAGAAGTATCATTCCTTATATATAATAGCAACTATTAAATATTAGGATCTTGTGGTAGTTTGAATGTAATTGGCCCCCAAAATCTCACAAGGAATGGTACTATTAGGAGGTGTGGCTTTGATGAAGTGGGCATGGCCTTACTGGAGGAAGTGTGTCACTGTGGGGACAGGCTTTGAGGTTTCCTGTGCTCAAGATACCGCCAAGTGTCTCAGTCGGCTTACCGTGGCCTGCATGTAGCCAGTAGCAGGTCTGCCTGCACACCACTATGCTCCCCTTGATGGTGATAAAGAACTGAACCTCTGATACTGTAAGCAAGAAACCCCAACTGAATGTTTTCTTTGTAAGAGTTGCTATGGTCGTAGTGTCTCTTCACGGCAATAGAAACCCTAAGACAGACATTTCCTGATTTAAAGAGAAAAAAAATGAGGCAAACATGCCACTACTGAATAATGAGAACACACACACATATTCACATTTTTGTCCATATATTCCTATACAGCTGAATTCCACCAATTTCAAAATACAAAAGAAACAAATTAATGATGCTGCTGAAAAAGGGGTTCTGAAAGTGACTGGAGCCATGAGCATGCCCTTGAAATAAATACTACGGTAACTGTGTTGAAGGTAATAACAAGTACACAGTTCATTTTCAGAATGCTCATGAAAATTAGTTTATCTGTCTCATGATAAAACAATAAGGAAAGAAAGTTTGGGATGGATATTAGAGAACATACAACCATGATGGCTGCTGCCATCTGATTGCTTTGTGAAATGGTTAAGAAGAAGATGGATTAACTGGGAAAGGAGGATCCACGCAAGCAGCAGCTGATGTCCATGTTTATGTCAGTAAGAACTTTGCTCAACATTTACCTGAAAATGGGAAGCAGTTTGTGTTCCCCCAAGGGTGGAATGGTTCTTCTGTTATGGCAGGGTGACCAGGAATAAACTGAGGGTAAACCCAATGCATAGGCTCCTAAGTGAGAAAGGCAGGGGACCTCGGTGCCTCACCAAGAGAAAGCCATCCTAGAGTGACGTGCTGGCACACCCTGCAGGAGTGAGGGTGCTGAGCCAGCCTTCTCAGACCACCTTCACCACATTCCCCCTGCTTTTATGAATTCATCTTACCAAAATAAGAACTTCCAGTAGTGAGCCAAATGCATAGACACTGCCACCAGCATTGACATTGCTGTGGTAACAAGAAAACATGGAGTTGGTAGTGTCCCAGCTGATCCATTCTCCTTAGTGCTTAGAGCAAAGGATGCTTGAAACTGTCATTACTATGTGAACTATCTCATCACCAGTGTTTACTATTTAGTTTTGATGCTGAGGGTTGAACCCACAAACTCAGGAAAGCTAAACACATGTTCTCCCACTGAGCTGATTCCCCCAGTCTACTATTAAATGCTTATTGAATCAACCTTTGCTGACAAATTTGTGCCTAACTGGAAAGGAATTTGAAGGCCCTTATCACAGGATCTTGAAAACTAGTGACTTCAGTCCACACTGCCTTGTTTGAGAAGACTCAACCAGGTCAACTTACACAGAAAAATGCTCACCAAGAACACTTATCAATATAATTTTCAATGCACATTTCATTCACTCATATAATATTTACTCAGCATTTATTTTGTTCCAGGATGTATGGGCATTCAGTGGCAAAGAAGTCTAACCTTACCCTTTGCTTGAGAGTCATATGTACCATCTGGTTGGAGAGGCAGGGCTTGAAGTACCCAAACCCTTAATAATTCATGTTATACCTAGACTAATTCAGAACTATGCAGACATGAAGAAAATAAAGTCTGGGGCTGTGGCTTAACATTCTCTACTTACAAAGAGGTCTAGAAAGACTTGCTGGACTTATTAGGAAGAGGAAATGATGGGTGAAATAAAACAGGTAAAGAAGACCCTGTGGGTCACAAGATACACCTAGTACCTAAAGCTTTGGTTGCCACAAACCCTCACTGTGAATGCCACTTCCCACTAAGTAAACCAAAGAGCTCTCTCTTGCCTTCAAAAACCTCTCCTCCCCTGATTAGCACAGAGTTCAGCAAGTCACAAGATGAGACCTGACACCCATCCTTGATGCTCTGATAGAGACCATGTTTCTGCACTGATGACTTGAACAGAACAAGAACAGCCCCAAAGCACCACAGGATGACTATCAGGACAGACCTGGAAAGAGGACAGTGGGCAGTGCTCACCGAAGGGCCCCTCTCCGCTCTACCCAGCGCCATTGTTTCACAGGTGGTGTGACTTAGAACCTGTTCATCCTATTGCTGTTGATATCCACTGTCAAATTTGATTACATAGGTCTCAATCATTAGTATGGGTTTGTTTATTCCCACCAAGACATTAAAGGTCCGTTCTTAGACTGGAACGATCCTAACAATGTGTGTAGCTCCCTCTGTCACTCTATCACTCTTTCTCCCTCTCTGTGTCTGTGTGTTGCTATGCCTAGAACTCAGGGCTACCCACATTAGTCAAATGCTGTTGACTAATCTTGAGCTACAACCCAACACAAATAGTTTTGACAAAGGTGATAGGAATGTAATAGTGAAAAAGGTAGTCTCTTCCATAAATAGTTGACAAAATTGGATATGCTTATACAAAGAATAAAGCTGGATTCTTTTCTCTCACCACACAAGAAACCTAATCCAAAATGGAAAAAATCTAACTCTTAAGCCTGAAACCATGAAATGACTATATGAAAACAAGGGAAATTCTTTAAGTCATTAGTGTAAGCAAGAAAATAAATTAGATCGTAATCTAAATACACAGGCAACGAAAGTTAAAATAAACAAAATAAGTTCACATGAAAATGAGAAATGCCAGAACAACAAAGCAGACAACAGGATGGAGAGATGACCTGCTGGTGAGGGAAGGAACCTGCCAATGGAACACTGCACACTGACATTCAGAACGCAGAAGGAACAAAAAAAGACGAACATCAAAAAATCTAATTTTAAGACAGGCTAAAGAACTATATGGATACTTCTTAAAATGAAACATACAAATGGCCAACAAGCACATGACAAAAGCTCACTTTCACTAATTATAGGTGAAATGCAAATCTAACTACAATGAGTGGGTATGTTGGCTTAAGCCTGTAATCCCAACACACACAAGGCTAAGGCAGAAAAATCAACAAGTTCGAGTTCAGCCAGGCAAATCCTAGGCCAGCTTAGGTTGCAGAAAAAAACTTTGCCTATACGCAAAAAAACAGAATGAGGGCTCAAGACACAGCTCTGCACCAAAGCATTTGCCTAGGATGTCCTAGGCTTGGGTTTGATTCTTAACAACACAACCAAAATAGCCGCAGTTAAAAGACCATCTCACTCCGGTTAGAATGGTTATTATAAAAATAGAAGAAATAATGGAAACTCATACATACTCTTGGTGAGAATGGACAGTAGTACAGTCATTATGGAAAACAAACAAAAAAAACAAGGAGCCTCCTCGTAAAAGTAGAAGTACCACATGATCTGAGATGAACTATTTATATCTAAGAGGGACTTGCACCCCAAGATCATTGCAGGACTATTCATAATAAGCCAAAATATAGAATCACCCCAGGTGCCTTATAATAAATGTATGGGTAAAGAAAATGCAGTATGTTACACAATAGAATACTATTCGGGTGTGGGAAAGATGGGATGGCTAGAAGTGTGTTGAATAAAAGAATGTAGATGAGCAAGACACAACTCATTTATGTATGGAAGCCAAGAAGTCAGCCTCATAGAGAGCTGCTGAATGGAAGGGAAGGCAGGGGGACGGGAAAGATTTGGGAGAATAGAGACAAACTGAGAGGGAGGGAAGGGTGACGGGAGAATAGGGGTGTTCCCATGTTGCAGAAGAGCAGGTGAATGTGCGCAATGCACAGCTTATTGACGAATGGAGTGAAACCGTTAATCTGTACAGTTAATATTTGATAAATAAAATAAAAAATAATTTAAAAAGTAAAGCTCAAAGCCGGACTGCAAGGTGTTGAGTGAGGTGTACGTGGACTTGACTGTCCCCCACTATACTGTCACTATGGAAAGCACAATCAGCACACAGCTAATTACAAGGAATTTTAATAAAGTGCGTCCCTTTGCCAATGGGTAGAATATGCACACATCAGCACAGGGCTGTTCGCTCAAGCCTGATCAGTTCTTGCAAACTGCTTTTTTATTGCTAAGCAGTGGCTATATGGTATAAATCGTTTGAAATGCTCCTAGGCTTTCAAAAGCACATCAAAAGCAAATTTCACCTTCTGAATGACACCTATCTGAGTACTTGCTTCCAACTGGAAAGAATCTCACAGACTGTGTCTTGAATTTTTTTTTCTGTTTAGGAAATAACATAGCTGAATAGAACAACTTACTCGAAGGACAGCAGAAGGGATTTTTTAAAAAGTCTACAACAAAAAGAGAAATTCAAAGCGAAGCAACTCAATGAATTCTGCAAACCAGAATTTTTAATGCCACATTTTAAAATGAATATAAAAAGCATGTCTAATCAGCTGTTTCCCATGCAATGAAGGAAGCCCTAAGCCTGGAAAGTGACTGAGAGCTATTTAATCAGCAAAGTCCAAGGCAGTGAACAGTTTGTCCCTCCGCTATTATGCCTGTGCTGACAGTCCGTGGTAATAGGGAACAGAGCAGGTCCAGAGAGCTGCCATGCCGAACACCTCCAGCATCCCAGGATGGAGCTCTTTTTGCAGCCAAGGCATGTGGGATCCAAGCAGCTGCTAAAGAAAGCAACCACTGAGTGAGCAGAGGTGCCGAAGCAGCAGGAACAGAGGGTGCGGGGAGCTGTTTTCTGGATATGCATTTTCAGAAATACCAAGAACAGAAGCACTGAGATTTCTGGGTGGTGGAAACAGGCCTGACAGACACCCAGAGCTTGGCAAAGAGCAAGGCTGAAGAGAGACGGAAAACTGAAGGTTTTTTGATGTTTGAAAGAATCCTAAGTACTTTCCCACCTCCCTTGTTAAGGAGTTTCACTGACTCAGGGGCTGTCTGTGATGAAGCCAGAGAAGGAGCAAACTGAAGTGGTCGCTCCAGTTTTTACACAAGAAACAGTAGTGTTCAGATCCTATATGAGTAACAGAGTAAATTATGTTCTTTTGGGAGGGAAAACATACAGAGAATGGCTGGTAAATTTTCGTTAATGAATACAAAATACAAACTACCCGTGTTTCTTGTCCAACATGTTTATCCAGGGAGTCATAACTTACTATTTTTAACACAAAGCTTAAAACCTTAGAAACTAATTATGCAGTTAGTTTTACCTCCTTTTAATTTTAAATTAAATTTAATTTCTCACTTTATGTGCATGAGTGTTTTTGCCTGCATATGTGCATACTTGGTGAGCAAAGAGATTAGGAGAGGCCATCAGATCTCCTGGGACTGGAGTTACAGATGGTTGTGAGCTCCCATGTGGGTTCTGGGAGTTAAACCCTGGTCCACTAAAAGAGCAGCCAGTGCTTTTAACTGATAAACCATCTCTCCAGTCTCTTGAGCCTGGCAGTTGTGGCATATACCTTTGATCCCAGCACTCAGGAGGCAGAGGTAGACAGATCTCCATGAGTTCAAGGCCAGCCTGGTCTACAGAGTGAGTTCCAGGACATCTAGGGCTGTTACACAGAGAAACCTTGTCTCAAAACAGCCAAAACCAAAATCAAAAAGAAAAGATGGTTCATTCACTACTGAGTTTTAGCTACACAGGTTATATGTGTGCAAACTCCATGGCTTATATTTTGTTTTCATTTATTTATTGTGCATAGATAACAGCCTTGTGTGCAGGATCTTCCTATTTCTAAGAGGGAGCAGTGAATACCAGGGAGATATACACCTCCATTTCTTTGCATCTGCAACCATAGTAGAGAGAGCCCCTTAAGGTGCCACCATTTAAGAAGAATGACCAGCAAATGCTACTCAGTAAAATAACATAGCTGGCTGGCTCAACACATAATATTAATTACATAATAATCAGCCAGTAAACGTTACTTTCCCATCAAAACGGCATTCTCTGTATTGTTGAAGTCTCTGCGGTCCTACGTCCTCAACTCACTACTCACTGATGGGAAACTACATTTAAGCATCCCTTGTTGTTTATAGATCCAAGAGCTCTTGTGGGGATAAAGGAAAGCCAGTCAATAACAACAGACTCTAGAAGGAGCTCTACTTTAAGGTGACAGGCAAAAAAGGCAATCAGTTCTTGCCACTAATAGGTGGAGCCGACATAAAGGCAAGAGTATAGGGACACTGATTGCTTATAGCTCATCTCCTATTTATGACATTCATTATGAACCCCAACAGGTTTTCCTCCCCGGGTCTTTCCACGCTGCCCATTATTATTCTTCAAAGACGGTAACCACACCTGGCCGTGTGGTTATCCATGGAAAAGGCACTCGGTGTTTTTGTTAAGTTTATGTCAATTGTACATGTTCTATTGTAGCATGGGTGGGAAGGAGCCATGTCCACCATGCTATGCCCAGGTTGGTTGCTGCTTGAAATCTCTAGAAATGTGTATACTGAAATTGGATCCCGGGAGGCCTTGTTTCATGAAGGGAAGATTTAGAACGGATTACTCTGTTTTGAAAAAGCAGTGTTAAAAATTAAATGGCAGGCACCCAGGGTTTTATAACAAAGAATGTGGCAATAGGGGGAACCTGTCAAATAGATGAGTGAATCGGAAGAGTCTCAATAACCTAAGGATTGCTGAACTGGGCAGTGGAAAATTCCCCTCAGAACTTGCATGCACGACAGAATGAATTGGAGTCCACTCAGCAATGGGAAATAGAGCAGGATAGAAGAGAACCACTCTCATTCTCAGAATGTTAGAGGTTTGCAAGCAAGCCTCTGCCGGAAGGATGAGCTCAGCTCTTGCAGAAAGTGGTCAATGTCAATTTACACACATAAAAAGCCATTACGCCGCTCAGAGAGTCACCAGGTCAGCTTTTGGTAACACAAGACAGCTTGTAACTAAGTGGGATTAAAGGATTATATTTCATTTATCATCCAATTGTCTATCTGCTTTTCTTGCCAAGCATTATGCAACTCTTATTACCACAGTACTGGGACAAGTTCTTAAATTGCACTATTCTCCACTTCTCTGAAAAGCAAAAGATACCAAGACCCAGGGAAGACAATTGAGATAGAAAAATATGGTGTGTAGACACACACCAAGAAAACACAATCCAGCTAACCATACAATAAAGAATCTTTGATGGCTCCTGCATCCCAGTGCCTGGGGACACTTTCTTGTTTGCCTCTCAGTATTTTCCCAGTTATTATTTTCTGCCAAGAGCATATTTTTAAATGGCCACAAGCTCCTTGGTCCTCCATGTACTGAGATGGAACATTTTGTGCCATCTCCTTGAATCTGGGTAGCTGCTGTGAGCACTCTGATCAGTGGAATGTTGTAGAGATGCTGGGCTGGGCTAAGATGAATCCTTAGGAGACTGTATTTTATCATAAGGGTACAATGTGAGAACCCATGTCCCTACAGAAAAGAGCTCATGACAAAGGCCCTGGACCGAGTGGAAAGGGAGAATTGGCTGAGTCCTTCTACTCAAACCTGCTGAGAGATCAGTCAGTCATCAGATAAAATGCTACCTACTAGCCACCGTTTGAAGTTGCCATGTTTAGGGCCATTTGATTTGCACTAATAGATAACAAAACCTGACCTAGAAGAAGCGTGGCAGTTTCTGCTGCATTAGGTCTACTTCTCGTTTCTATAAAGTTTGAATGGAGTCCAGGTGCCCCTGTGGTTTCCATGTATGATGACCATGGCTACTCAAAGGCAAAGCTGAATTGTTTTAGAAAGGACCCCACTAGCCTCAACAAACCTAAATTAGTTACTACCTGGCCCTTAACTAAAATGTTTATTAACCTTTCTAGTAAAAGCCTTACCCATGGAACCCAGTATTCTCTCTTCTGGACAACAGGCAGTATGTTGGTTGGTTTATGTCAACTCGACATAACGAGAGTCATTTGGGAAGAGGGAACCTCAACTGAGAAAATGCCTCCATAGGTTTTCTTGATTGACGATGGATGTGGAAGGCCCATTTCACTGTGGGCAGTACTAGCCCTATGCCAATGGTTCTGGGTGCTAGAAGAAAGCAGGTTCAGAGAGGAATGATCCAGCAAGCAGAGTTCCTCTGTGGCCTCTACTCTAGTCATTTTCCCAGGTTTCTGACTTGAGTTCCTGCCCTGACTTCCCTGGATGAGGGGGACTAGCTTTAAGATGAAATAAACCCTTCCCCGAGTTGCTTTTGGTCATAGTGTTTTTTTTTATTACAGCAACAGAAGCCCTAATAGATGTAGTAACTAAGATATTGCCATTTACCACTACAGCAGTTGTTCTCAACCTTCCTAATGCTGTGACCCTTTTATACAGTTCCTCATACTGTGGTGACCCCAACCCTAAAATTATTTTTATGGCTACTTCATAACTGTAATTCTGCTGCTATGAATTGTAATGTAAATATCTGTATTTTCCAGTGGTCTTGGGTGACCCTTATGTAAGGGTCATTTGACCTCCCCAAAGGCTGTGACCCACGGGTTGAGAACTGCTCTAGAGTCTCCCTGGATTAAGACACATAGATATGCTATCATTTCCCAAGGTCTCTGACTTTTCGGAAGGAAGTTCACCTCTACCAGGTCTCAGTGGCCTCACTTGTAAAATGAGGAGAATGGAACAGAATTGTATTTTCTTTTAAGTGTTCCATGAAACATTAAACCCACAGGCTGTTCTGTGGAAAGAGACCTGTAGACACATTACCGAGAAGCACGGGATATCCCCTATTCTACTGGAGCTATAAAGAACATGTTAGCAAAATGGGGTTTCTGCACAAAGAAACCCAATGACCTGTGTTTGCATTAGCATCTTCTCAAACAACTTTGGATCCAGTATTCTTTTCCCAATATCAGCTGACATCATCGCATAGAACCCAATAGTAAGATGCATACTGCAGGAAACTGTGTGGTTCTCCTTCACGCCAATAGTCCCTGGCACTACTAGAATCACCCTTCTAGCTACAGAAAGCTAAGTTTTCTTGTGTCCATTGAGAGGTCACTTTCTAAAACCCGCTGCCTGTACTATCACTGCAGGATGAGACCCTGCTAGCAGAATCTGCTGAGTTAGCAGACTGGAGACACAGACAGCAAGGAAGCGAGCTGCAGCCTCTTCTAACAGAACTAAAATGGCACAGTGATAACCAATATCTGGGTAGCAATGATAATTATGGTCTTGAAGTAAAGGGATAAATGCAGACACATTTTTAAATTGCTCCTAGTTTTTGTCATCTGAAATTTTCTTCGCGTGGGCCAAAATAGAATGCATAATTCTTTCCCAGAACGACAAAGTCTGTGAACATACTACCATATGGTTAGAAAAGCACAAGGTAACTACTTATTCAGACTGTTTGTTGACAGTGTCAGGCTATCTGACCAGTTATTCAAAATAAGACAGATGTGTCTGTCCTGCTAATATAATAGAGGAGGGCTGTCCTCCCAGTACCCTGGCAGGTTGAGATTACTAACCTGGGGACAAGACCAGTGTTGTTTATATGTAAGTATGTGAATCCGTCTATTTTTGGTCCCACCTATCTCAGAGGTAGCAATACACCATAGGTAGCATAGACCCCTTGTAATCATCCTGGCATGAAGAAAGTCGTGCCAAAGAGATACTTCTCTTGGGCTATCAGACTCCTGAAACAATGAACTCCAAGGGATTGGCATTTCCTCAGGAATCTTTTGCTGGTTTGAGGAAAAGGCTGAAGTCCTGGTGTCAGAGGAGGAGCTTGACTTCTAAAAGGAGGCTTTTCACAGGTGACAGATAGTAGGACAGATGGAAAAGCTGATGTGTCAATGATGGGCAGGGCCACACTGTGCCCCTTATTTAAGCCTAAACTTCAGGCCAGCATCCTGAAGGTGGATTCATAGGGACCCACTGATCTCATTGCTCTTGCTCACAGTGTGGCCACATTGAACCATGATCCTTGCTTTTCATTACTTGTTCCTTCAGTTGGCACACTGTGCTTAGGTCATGGTGGGACCTTGCTTACTAGGGCTGCTGAAGCCCACGCTTTGACTCTAAAAACTTCAGGAATGTTCTCAGCAGCTCAAATACCTCAATTTTAGTAGGACATTAATTATTGTCTCTAGAAATTATTTTGAGCAAGGGTTAATAAATTGACTTAAAAAGAAAATGTTTCCCCCAATAAATCTCTTATAATTATATTTCCATTTTTAGTGACTGCTTCCTAAAATGCCGTACCAAATAGAAAGAATTGCACAGTTCCTGGCTTTTAGTAGCTGTCCAGTAAAGATCATTTCTCTTCAACCGTGTAACATTGCAGGGCCAGAGGTTGGATGGCATATGCTTTTATAGTTTCTCGGTTTTTAATCAAACATTCCACCCTGTAAGCAACTTCCTTAGTAGGCAATGTGGCTTCAAACGTCTTAACATAGATCTCTGGAATTATCTGCGGGTGATAACCTGATAACTGTGTGTAGGGGAGAGGGGGCTGTGCTGGGGAGAAGAAGAAACCGCTTTGAAGTCAGACAGATCCACTTCTCATCTTAATTTGCCGAATGATCTCAACAAACTCATTGATGAGCTCTGTCTTCAGTTGCCCCAGCCATAAAGAGGGGGTTAGGCTGTATTTTACAAGCTCACGGCAAAGATTACAGATGATCTGTAGAAGGCATCGAGGGAGCCCCCTGGCCCTTGTTACATATCTAACGAAAGGATGTATCATTGTTCTTGCCTTTCAGGCCTGCCCAGCCTTTCATTCATTCGTCACTCTCTCTGCACACATTTATTACGAACCCACTATGACAGGGAAGCGCGATACAACAGTGACCCCAAGACGGATGGAGGCCAGCAGACTAGATGCGGCGTAGCACAGAGTGCGCCTGTACAGCGTAGGCCACGTGCCAGGCACTATTCTAAGAATGTTTCCACATACGCACACACGTGCCTCTTGAATTTTTACCCTGACCTTGCGCAGCAGGTATCTTGCTCAGGTTTATAGAACTCATCTGTGCTTGAATAGCCAAACTGTGTCGCTTCCCCAAGTACTTAAATTGGGTCCGATGCGTTCACAGAGCATAAATATGAATAAAATATAAATATATACTATTTATATCATATATTTAATACAATATATTTAACATAAATATTTTTAAAAATCTAGTGAAGCAACCAAGAAGACATTATTTCTTTTAGAGAAACCTGGGCACAGCAATCATGAGTCAATTGACCAAGCACAGACATGACTAACCACCACAACCTGAGAGCCTATGAGAACAGCCACCCTTCCCAGCCCACCAATGTGCACCTTCTAATCCTGCAGGTTTCCTAGCAACGACACTAGGCAGCGTACAGTTTTCACCCCTCGCCATCGATCCCTCCATCTGTTATAAACACGGAGACGCTCTAGCTGCAAGCCAGTTTTGACCTTCCACCTCACACTTTTTCGTGCCCACCAGAATCTCCTGGCAGAAAAGCTGAAAGAAAGCCAAGCTGGCGTATTTTACTTTGCTCTTTTCTTACAAGTGTTCCATGACTAAACATGGTGCCCGAGTGCTGGCAATGGAATCAAGGAAGTAGGAGGAACAGCGGGTTTCAGACTTTAAGTTCACTTCTCCTGCCAAGGCAGACGGCATCCTGCCCCGGAAGCCTGAGCCCATCCAATGGAACAGTAGCAGCTCACTCCAAGAATCCTTCACCATGTCTATGTGGTGCTTCTCAACCTTCCTGGTGTGACCCTTCAATACAGTTCCTCATGTGGTGGTGACCACCAGCCGTACATTTATTTTCATGGCTACTTCATAACTGTACTTTTCCACTGTTAGGAATCATAATGTAAATATCTGGGTTTTCCCATGGTCTTAAGTGACCCTGTGAAAGGGTCACTCGAGGGGTTACAATGCACAGGTTGAGAACCACTGCTGTAGAATAAAAGCCACTGTGCTGATATCGAAAGGAAAATTCCCCTGTTGTAACTAGCCTTCAGTGATTAAAACAGAATAAATAGATTTTACTTACAGGCGGGCACTGGGCCAGTTTATCAGCTGCCACCAGTTGAACATTCAAGTGTTTGCTCTGAGACTTTCCTCTGGACTTAATCAGTCGCTGTAAAACCTGAGAGAGGATAACAGGAGCCCGAATCATTGTCAATGAGTTGAAAGAAAACCAAACACACTGGGATTGTTTCCTACAGTGCATTTAACCCTGAGGACTAGTAAGGAGGCTCTACAATGTGAGCAATCACACACATAGAATCTCCATGGTGATGCTGCCCACCTCACTGTGGGCCTAGAGTGGACTAGGCATGTCCGTCCTCTCTAGCTCCCTGTGGGGTCCTAGTAACAGCCTCACTTCCCACCTAGACTTGTAAGTAAGTCTCTTTCAGATGTCAGAACTTCCTGTAAAGGGAAAAGGCTGGTCTGATCTTGTTTATGTTGAGTCAATATTTTGATGTTATTTGGTTCAGTAATATTTTGGTTCATTACCTCCATGTCAGATAAATATCAAAGTTACTTGTGTATGTCATATTTTTCAATATTTAATGAGATATTTGGTTTAATTTTTTATTAATCAAACTATTTCAGGCATGGAAGCCTAGGTAAAACATTTATGTTGGAACATTGTTACACATAAAACAGACTATATCTATGCCTTTGGTCATAGCTATAGCTGCATTTGGCTATTATTTTGTTTAGGTTGAAGCGGGGCCCTCTCTACTTCAACCATGCTACTTTATGAAGTTCTGATACCTCAGTGCACAGGTCCACGCAAGTCCCTGACTCTGGACTTTCAGACACCACGACAATAGGACAGTGGAGGTAGGAGTGACCTTAGCCTCACTGCAAAGGATTCTTGGTACCCCAGCAGCTAGAGTCAAGGACACTTCCAGTGGTTGAGGAAAGGCCAGTGTGTTCTAAATCACACCCCAGAGTCAACCGTTAGTGGTTGGAATTCCCACAGTTAACAGTATAGGAACAGTTCCCTCCAGAATGCTGAGAGCTTGTGAACTATAACAGGCCACAGCTTCTTTAGGCTTTTCTCTAACCATAGAAGAAGGCCACTGTTTGGGTGGGGAGTTGAGCAAGCATTTAGGCAAACCAACTACATTCTAGGAGGTGCTGGAAAAGAACTGTTAAGATAATGTCTCTGGGCGGATTAGCGGGGTACAGAGGGGAGGCTGGGGGAGGAGACAGGAGGAGAGGAGGGAGGGGAAATTGAGGTCTCGGATGCAAAACAGACAGACAGGCAGACAGACAGATAATGCCTCTCATGGGTATCTATTTCATATCTATTTTTAGAACACGATCACTATTTAAAAACAAAGGGAGGACGGTGAGTGGGCTCAGTGGGGGAAAGGTGAACACTACCGAGCCTGGTGACCTGAGTTCAATCCTGAAAGTCCTCACGGTGGGAGGGGAGAACATACTTCCACAAGTTGTCCTCTGACCCCACATATATGTTGTGACCGCACAAGTGTACACACACACACACAGAGAGAGATATTAAAAAAAAATAACTAAGAAAATGTAAAACTAAAAGGACATCAAGATCAAGAGTGCAGTCTGGGTCATCTCCGTCTGTTCTTGTCATTCTGGTAGCTTATGTGACCATTCGTGCTTAACCAGTAAAGCACTATATTCCCCAAAGAACCCAGCTACACAAGTGACGAGGGCTGCAGCGTTTCTGTGAGAGATGCTTACACAGCAATCCTCTACCTTGCAGAAGGCATTTTCCTGGACTATGTCCTCCCTCTCTCAACTGGGCAGAGACTGTAGGTGACTCAAGAATCAATATTATACAGGAAATTTGCCAGCAGGGAATGCACAGCCTACGAAAGGCCACGGTCCACTCTTTGTTTTCCTTTCTTGTGCTCTTGTTTGGATTTTATCATCTCTGACTGCAGGGAGGAACTTCTCAGAGAATATTATTATTATTATTATTATTATTGTTATTATTATTATTATTATTATTATTAT